>WTSP01018927.1:13805-49325 GCA_025331215.1 Actenoides lindsayi | reverse complement strand
CAGACACTGTCTGTGAAAACAGGCTGCTAACTTCAGAAAGTGCAGTTAATTAGAAGAACTGAACTGAAAAGTAAAATCACTGAATAGAATTAGTTCTGTTCTCACTCAAACTAGGACAGTGGTATCAGTTGGGAGAGTGGTTACAGCAAAAATTATGTCACACAGGTAAAGAAGCTCTTTATTTTGCTTCACAGAGCAAGGATTTGGCCCTTAGGAAAACTTGTGAAGCTATTCTCACAGAATACCCTCAATGTAGATGAAAATTACAGACAAATCACCCTGCTAAAGCATCACCCCTACATATCAATCAAGGAAAAACTCTGTGCTCTACATGGCAAATTGATTATATAGGGCCATTTAAACCCCTCTGTGGAATATTGATATATCCTTACAGGAGTGGAGGTAGTGTACAGCTTCCTTATGGCAACTAAATGTCAGAAGGCCAATGGACAAAGTACAGTATGAGGGCTATCATCTTGGTTCTCAAGTCTACATACTCTTGATACCATCCAAAGTGATAATGGCTCACATTTCTCATGCAAGGAAGTACAAGAATGGGCAAAACAAGAAGAAATTCAATGGGTATTCCACACCCCATATTACCCTCAATCAAATGGGATGGTACAAAGAGCTAATGGCTTACTGAAAAAGAGCCTTAAGCCACATGAAGCCCAGTAGGATACTCAACTTTTCAAAGTACTTCATCAATTGAATAATCGGTATGGGCCCATTGGGAGACATGTGAGCTGAGCATTCTTTGCAAAAGCTTAGTCTAATGGTCCACTTTCTGAGGAAAGAAAATATCTGATAGCTTTACAGCTAGGACAACTTGTCATGGTGAATTTATCATAAATTGGAACTGTACCTATGACTCTAAACCTCATGGCCCACTTGCCTGGGAAGCTACAGATAGCAGTGGTGCAAAACACAGAATTAGCGTACAGTGGATTTTTCCTTCTTCTTAATGGGGTAACCTGTCCTGACACCCCACCAAGACCAGTCTATTTTACTTTTTTGTCTTGCAGCCTCCTCCAAGATTAAAGTCAGATACATCGTCCTACTGCTATTGAAGATTTTGGTAACACATGATTACTCACAGCTGCCCACCTGTCCCAATTTAATCATTAATCAAGAATTCAGCCACAATTGTGTCAGTATAGATAAGCCACTCATCTTGTTATTAACAGACTATAACGTAAATGTGACCTGTGAAACCCAACCACCTGTTAATAAGGGTTATATATGTTATGATTATTCACAATATCTCTTACACACCATATAGAAAATGCTGTAATGTAATGCTGTAACTGATGGAGCCAGTTTCAGCCAGCTCCAAAATGGACCTGCTGCTGGACAAAGCTGAGCCAATCAGCAACAGTGGTAGCACCTCTGTGATAACATATTTAAGAAGGGGAAAAAGCTGCTGCGCAACAGCAGCTGGGAGAAAAGAGTGAGAATATGTTAGAGAAACAACTCTGCAGACACTAAGGCCAGTGAAGAAGGAGGGGGGGGAGGAGGTGCTCCAGGCATCAGAGCAGAGATTTCCCCTGCAGTCTGTGGTGAAGACCATGGTGAGTCTGGTTGTCCCCCTACAGCCCATGGAGGTTAATGGTGGAGCAGATATCCACCTGCAGCTCGTGGATGACCCCATACCGAAGCAGGTGGATGTGCCCAAAGGAGGCTGTGACCCTGTGAGCCCATGCTGGAGCAGGCTCCTGGGAAGACCTGTGGCCCCACAGGGGACCCATGCTGGAGCAGTCTGTTCCTGAAGGACTACACCCCATGGAAAGGACCCATACTGGAGCAGTTCATGAAGATCTGTGGCATGTGGGAAGGACCCATATTGAAGAAGTTCATGGAGGACCTGTGGGAGGTCCTCTGGGAGGGACCTCATGCTGGAGCAGGGGAAGAATGTCAGGAGAAAGAAGCAGCAGAGAATAACATGCAATGAACTGACAGCAACTCCCATTTCCCTGTCCCTTTGTGCCGTTCAGGGGGAGGATAGAGAAATTAGAATCATAGAATGGATTCGGACAGAAGTGACCTCTAAAGGTCATCTAGTCCGACCCCCTGCAGTGAGCAAGGACATCCTCAACTAGATCAGGTAACTCAGAGCCTCGTCAAGCCTCACCTTGAATATCTCCAGCAATGGGGCCTCAACTACCTCCCTGGGCAACCTGCTCCAGTGTTCCACCAACCTCATGGTAAAGAACTTGTTTCTAACTTCCAATCTAAATCTACTCTTCTCTAGTTTAAAACCATTGCCCCTCGTCCTGTCACTACAGGCCTTTGTAAACAGTCCCTTTCCCACCTTCTTGTAGGCCCCCTTCAGGTACTGGAAGGCTGCTATTAGGTCTCCCCAGAGCCTTCTCTTCCCCAGGATGAACAACCCCATCTCCCTCACCCTGTTTTCATAGGAGAGGCGTTCCAGTCCTCTCATCATTTTCGTGGCCTCCCTCTGGACCCACTCTGTCAGGTACATGTCCCTCCTGTACTGAGGGCTCCAGAGCTGGACACAGTACTCCAGTTGAGGTCTCACCAGAGCAGAAGCCTCTGTGTTCCAAGTAATAAAGAAAAAGTAGTTTCCTTTTCTCTCTATGATTCCTTTGGACACCCACCATATTGCTTTCATTATCACTGGTTTGGGTTTGGGTTTTTTTGATGCATTGTAGCTCCCGAGTTTTAGCCAGTAACCTGAATCTTTACAGACCTTCAACTATCTAGTACCACCATGAAAAGCAAGTGATTTATGCACATGCTCTTTATGTTAAACATAGACTAGTTTCTGTATGCAAGTCAAAACAGATCTTGCCTCAGACTTCTTGTGTTCTCTCTCATTTCCTGATTGTTATTTCTTTCCTTCTTCCTTTTTTGTTTTTCTTTTTACAAACTACTTTTTTCCTAAATTGTGTCTGGCAATCTAAAAAATGTCTCTCAAATCAAACAAGAAATTAGCATCTAATAAGAAGTAAACTGTTTTAAAATAGGCACTTCTCATATACACTATTAGGTTGGAAAATAATTCTCAAAGAATATGAAGTTCTACAGATATAGTTATTTCCTCTAGAAATTATAATTTAAATCCATATGATCTCTCTGAAAGTGCATTGTTTGTTTTAGAGAATATCATGCTCCCATAGCTCCCAGAATAACTTTATAACTTTCATGGGTTTACAATCCTCTGCTATAAGGGGAGATGAGAGAAGAATTGCCTTGCTGAGTTTGTCAAGAAAGACATCCCTTTTCCACTTCAATAGATTTAGGAATCTCAGAAAAATATCTGTCCAAACTGCTGTTAAAAACTGACTGCAAAGATTTTGCTTCCAGAATGCAAAATGCAAAACATTTATGGTAAACATAAGCAAACTCTTCTATCATATTTATATAGTTCTTCTTCATAAACCTAATGGAGCTTTGAAAATAGATTTCTGAAACAGAAGATACCTTAGACCCACTAATTTGGGGTTTGGTATGTGACAGATAACAGAATACTGTCAGAATTAGGCCGAATAACTTGCAGTGGCCTAAAACAGATATTCTAGACATTTATTTTATCTTCCTCTGAAAATATCAGGAAATGGGAAGTCTGATGGAAAACAGAACTCTGTCTAGTTTCACATGATGATCTGACTTTTGACTAAATGGAAAACTTCATAGAAGTAATACTGCTGGCATTGATCAGGAATTGTGGTGCATACACATTATATGATTGGTCCAGGGCAATATTATGACTGCTTTTTTCTTGATCTGCCACTTTTGTGTTCCAGTAAGTACTTGTGAGTTTCCATGTGCACATCTGAAAGGTTCAAAAAATAAAGTTCAGGATATAGCTGAAGGTTAGCTCTGCGAACAGAAAATCTTAACATATCTGTATCTTAGAACTTTCTGCGTAACATGCTTTGAGAACTGCTGTTACACAGTAATTGCCATACTGAGTTTACTGTCTCTTAGATGATGCATGGTCTCAGTGTGATTGTTCTTATTTTGTTTGTCCAATCAGAAATCTAAGAGGTTAGTCAAAATCACTAGTGAAATTGGCTTTAGGAAACAAATAGCTGCATTGATAAGGGCAAGTAAGGTTCATGGAATCAATCTGAAACCAAGTATTTTCTTCTGGATCATTCTATGGCAGTAGAAAATGTTGTTTCCTTTGGTTGTTTGTGCCTTCGTAAAAGTTCTGACCTTCATTGATCTGTCAGTGGCATAATTTGTATGAATACTCCCTAATTTGGTGAAACAATTTAACACCAATTTTTTAATCCAAAATAATAGTGCTGGTTTTTTTGCCACAAAGATGGTAGATTTGCAAAGTACTCACATGCTTCATGAACGTGTTGAGGAGCTATGTCAGGTACTAAGCCAACTGGATCAAAGGAAGACATCTGTCCTACAGACTCATTTGCAGCTTACATACAGTTTAAGAAGCAGCCGACTACTTTCTCCAAAATGAGGTACTGATTGTAACTAGTGGTGACTCACTATGTAAGCAAATCTTGTCCATTTCACTGCAAAATCAAAACAGTTGATTATGAACTACCTTTGGAGATGATAAACTAATCCTTTTTACTTGTACAGAAATGGGCTGAGATTGTTCATGCTACTAGTTAAAATCTTAAGGTGGTGTAAGAAGTAGTAATTCACTGACTTCTAACCTTCTCTATTTAGGAACCTGGCTCCAGACACAGCAAGAGAAGGTGAACTGTCTAGGATTCAGAGATTCAAGAGAGTGGACAGTTAGCAATTTGGGCCCACTTAAGTGGGCACATGTACAACTGGACTCCAAAAAGTAGAATCTCATACAGGCTTTAACTGTTTTAGAAAACTTGGTAAGGTCAATGACACAAGTAGCAGATCTTAATTAACTATATTAATTACTCATTAACACTTACATACAGGCTTTCCCAGTTAGCAATCAAGAAGGACAAAGACATACTGGTTTGGAAGGGAAGAGAATTTACTTGTGTGAACATAACTTGTACTGTGTAGTTCTCCCTCTGTGCCAGAGAAGCCTTGGTTTGATTTATTTTCTTTTATTCTTATTAGAAGAGAAGAAATCATAAAGTTCTGTGCCTTTCTTTTTGATTGAAGCCTGTTACGGCGAAAACTTCAGCTTAGGTGAACTAGATCTTCTTGTAGAACCCTATAAAGAAATTTTTGTTACCAAATGCATGTACTGATTGAAGAGAAGATCTGAGGCATGAAAAACATGCCTGCAAGACAAGCAGATTGTCACTCTGAGTATTTCTATGTCTTATATCTAAAGTAGTTTGTAGATTTATTATCATACTGATTTTACAACTTCTAGTTAGTCAGAAAATATCCTTGCAAAGAAATTTTACTTTTTGTCTGCACCTTTGCAGAAGCATTTACTCTTACCCCTCAAAGTCCTGCCAAACCTGAGACATATTTCGTTCTTCCTATCATGATGCAGTTTGTATAATTGCATGTAGACTGAAAATTCAAACCCCAAATTAATCCAGAAGGTCACATCCTGCTCTCTAGGCGGGTTAGCACAGCAAGAGCACATTTAGTTGATGGATGATATATATATACACTGTCTACTACATATAATGCATATTAAATTTTCTCAGTAGATCACAGTCTCAAATGATAGCTTAAAATATCTTACTAGCAAAATATTTTAAGATGCTTGACCAGGTCATACATATGAGACGGGAAGAGGACAGTGAAATATGTAAATATTTTTTCCTGTCATGAGTATTCTTCCTTAACTGCTTTTTTTTAGGAAAAAAAAAAATAATTATTTACATTAATGGTTATCTAATGTGTCATGTTTCACAACCGGTCCCCCAGTGAAAAGGTGTATTTGCTTGAACGAATCTTGTTGCTTGACTGTTCTCATGGTTTTGTGTTCACCATTATATGACCAGACTGACTTAAATTGAATGTGAAGCACATTCTGTTATACATGTTTTTGAACAGTGAGCTCAACTACATTTACTTGATGTATATATTTTTAACTTTGCGTCCACTACTGTTTGCTGCTGACTACTTGTCATACTTTTCCCCATGTGTTTGAATTTATAGATAAAAAAAGAGATGATAAATCTGACATATCTTAACAACGTTTGCTGATTCCTATGTTTCATAGCTTTTGTGCAAAGGATTGTGATTTTTACATTAGAAGAAAATGTCCTTACTAAAGTATAAATACTGAGTTCCATCCAACACAGTTTAAACTGTGTGTATTTTGCATTTTTCAGGGAGTCACTGTTATAAATCTTCATTTCATTGGGCTCATCTTCTGCTTCAAAGAGCAAAAGAGAAACGAACATTAGTTTTAATGCATTTTGTCATTACTCTCATGATGTGTGAAAGGTTTGCTGGGATCTTTTTAACTTCAAGCAGGATTTAAAAAAATTACATCACCTCCCTTTTCCATCTGAATTTCACATGGTGTGGGTGAGAATGAAGTTAGGTGCCTCAGTTGGCCACACTTGAGTGGATGGGACTGATTATTGAGGTGTGCAAAATCCATTGCTCATTGCTAAATAGGGATAATATACTATGTTATACAGCAATTAAAAAGAAAAATAGATGTAGCCAACAAACTGCATTACTACCATAAAAGAACAAAAAAAAAAAAATTACAACTTTTAAATTTAATTAGATTATAAGTTTTCAACACAACCCCCACTTTTCTTACATTTCTGACAAAATTCTGTAATTCCAGTTAAGCATCTTGATATCTGACTGTTATTTATTCATTTAGTGATTGAAGAGAATTCAAATATGTAAAACAAATGAGTGCTAGAAATAGGGAGCCTTGTCATTTCACAGATTTTAGATACATATATATGAGATCTAGAAGGTGGGGCTCTAACATCTGATTTTGTTAAGTCTGAAGAATAGGCAGATAAATAGGAATCCTAGTGTCCGTCTTTAACTCTCTAATGGCAGAGCATAGTGAAAATTGAGTCAGACTGTCCTTGGAGATGTGCAGCAGAAACAAAAGAGAAAATAGAATTAGAATAAAGGAAAAATGTGACTGGATATTAGAAAAAAAAGAATTTCACAAAGAGCTGTTAAGCTCTGGAGTGAATTGAACAGAGAGTTTGTGGCCCTGAACAGCCTGACCAGCACTAGCTTATCTCCAAAGGTCCCCTCCAATCTAAGTTACACTCTGGTTCTATATAGGAATTTTTCAATAGAACTGAGCCCTAATTTTCTATACATAACATATACTGTTAACATCACCCTGTGAGCAGCAGAAGCCTGTTCCCTATAATTTTCTGCATTATGCTTGGATTCTCTTGAGCATAGTAAGGTTAAACCGGACTTACAGTCTTTCCCCAAATGAGGTCACTAACAGTATTATTCTTAAATAAGACAGTTCCGTTTCATAAAAATTTTAGGAATTTTATGGCTTAAAGACCTTCATCCCTCTTTAAGAACCTGTTGAAGTTGGACAGTGGTTTAAAAGTATAGAAATAAAAAACAATGATGTATGTGCATATTTGTACATGGATGGTCATGTCATTGTGCAGGATTGCAGCCAGGAAGATTTGCAAGTCATTAGTGAAAAGATTATTACTAGTTCTTTGAAACTTTGTTTAATAATGTGAAGTTTACAAAGGCAAAGCTAATACTTCAGTATTTTGATGTTTGGAATGTGTTGAAGTTTTGGAAAACAAAGTAGTAGATATAAGAATAAGAAGGTTCTTGGGCAGGATTTGACTCCTGTTCATTTGGTGAAGCTTAATTAGTGCAGACTATCAAAACTGTAGGGCATAGATAACTAAGATATGTGTGTCAGGAGCCATTAAATCCTCTGGGCAAACTCTCAGAGTACTATTTACAAAGGGGAAAAAAAACAAACAAAAAAACAAAAAAAAACCATCCTGAAGAGCTTCAAAGGTGAAAGTTGAACATGTGAAATGAACTTTCCCAAACTGGTGGCCATATGCTATAAAATAATGATTACTTGTAACATGAGATCATAAAATACTTTGCTGGATTGAAATGTAGAAGGTGAATTCTTAAAACTGTACATGGTAAACCCCAGTTAATATGCATAGAAAGAAACCATGGTAGAATGGCTGAGTGGAATATTTTGAAATTATGGTTGTATCTGTATGGATTTTTTAAAAACATCTCTTAAGAGGAGTAAAGCTGTTGAGTTGCCTATTAAACAGAAAAAGCTCTGGTTCTTGGAGCTTTATATTAGTTCACCCTGATCATCTTCCAAGAAATAGGATGACATTTTATGGTACTGCTTGAAATAAACACCTATGTTCTGTTAGAAGCCCTGTTAGTAAATAGGGACAAAAAAAAATGAAAAAAAATGTTTTGACGGATACTATGTTTTCAGTCCAACTAGCAAGTATTGCTGAAGCCAAATGAATTCTACTCATTTCTGTTCTATTTTCCTTTTCATCCTAGTAATGTAAAAGCATATGGTTTCAACATCTTCTACCAAAAGGATATCCAGTCACTTTTGTAATTCATGCTAATCTCAAACCACTCCATAAGCTAATGTAGAGTTCATAAAGTGGAAGCCTGTTATTAATTTTTGTCCATAGTATACTTTGTGGAATGAAACACTAAGTATCAACCTGCATCTTCAAAACAACTAAGATTCATTCCCAGTGCTGACACCAGCTTTAGGTGATTTTTCTCTTGTCCTTAAGTCCACCATATCTAAAAAATATTCACCTTTTTCTGTGCTAAAATATCTATTGTTTCTCTTTTAAAACAATTCACAGTATGATATAAGTACTGATTATTACTTCCGCTGTGGGTATTATGATGATGACAATGATGGTGATGAATCAGCTCAGTTAGATGAAATAGGGTGCAGTAACATTTTAGCAGACAATGTCTGACAAACTATTCTGGTAAACTTCTTCAATAAGCTTATTTTCTAAATGAAAGAAACAGAGTAGATGCCATACTTCTGGACTTTTAGTAAAATATCAGCTCTATAGGAGAGACACAGAAAATCGTGAATTAAACCAGACAAATGCATAAGAAAGAACTAATTAAAAGGAAAATTACACTAAATAGTGATGTCAGGATCATTTTATTAGTGTTGGAATTCTCTAGGGATCAAAATAAGATAAATTTTAAAAACAGTGAAGCAATGTGTTATTTAAATTTGCTGATATCCTGAAGTTCAGATATGTGGCTACAATGAAAGGCTGCTGGAATATCAAGAGAAATTCTGTGATCTCGAGAACTTGTCTAATGAATATGAATGCAATTGTATATTAAGGATTTCAGAAGACTTTTAGGAACTAATAACAACAATTGAAACGTTACTCTGGAAATGTCAGTAGTTGGAATTTACAGAGGAACAAAAATAATTTTTCACATTAATTGATTACAGGTTGACTGTGAGCAACATGTATCATATGGCTTTGGAAGTGGAAATGTGATCCTAGATCATGTCAGTCTAAATATTTCCAGTCAGATTTAGAATATACTAACAAAATGTAGAGCCTACAATTTAACAGATACTATGAGCAGTTCTGTCATGCAAGTCACCCATGTTGAAGAAGGATAAATTTAACCTCAACAAATGCGAATGAGAACTGCTATGATGATCTGGAGTTCCTGAAAGTCTTGTATATAAGCATGGTGTACAAAAATGTAAATCTGTTTAGCAAAGGTCTAGAAAAAGGAAGCAAGTGAAGACATGGTAGATCAATGTGTACAGGCAAGGGTGTGATATTGAGGGAACCAGAAGCCTAGCTGTTTTATTATTGGGCAATGTAAATAAATGTAAGTAAAATTTCCTGAAGTGTGCTGTGCACACTAGATCCTTAGCACCAGCTGCTCCTCTACATGGATCTGCTCCCATTGGATAGCTCCTTATTAATTCAGATACAGCCCACGAGTCTCCCAGGGCTAAGAATGACGAAGAAGCAACAAGCCCCATGCTGATGCTGGAAATCTGCCAATGGATGGCAAAGGACTTGACTACAGCTCTTGTGTACGGATGACAATCAGTCTTTTACAGAGCTGCTGATATTTTAGGAGTGTGATGTCCTTACATTTTATTGCAAAAAGTGCAAGAATGTTAGCTATAAGAAGAATTGTTTATAGCACCAGGGGGTGAATCATGTTGATGTTTCATTCATTCATTCCTTGGTAGTGGGTTCCCACTATAGTAATAATTTCCTTAAACTATTATGAATGAAATAAACTAAATTCCATTCTGCATAAGCTGGCTCAGCAATAGAAGCTTGGAATTGGCTTGATTGTGTCTGTTAGAGCAGCACTGATAGGATGGATATTCTCCATGAACACTTTTTTTTTGTTAAAGCACCCTTGTTATATCTTAGAAAATAATATTAAATCACTAAATTAGATTTGGATTTTATTCACTGTCCTTTCTCTTAATAGTACTCCTTTTTTTTTTTCACTTTTAAAGATGAAAACAGCTGCAAGATCTGCTTTCACAACGCAAGACTGTATGAACATGATAGTTCATTACCAAGATGCAATAAGGAAGGATTTATTGTGGTGCCATCTTGCTTTCCTACTAAAGATGAGCTGTCTCACTTACACATGGCTTACCTATGATGAGTGATACCAGGCGTAGTTAAAAGTAAAGTAACTGATGTAGATAATCTACTTTCATAACTGTAAATGATATCATGTGTTTGCACTTTAGAGTCAGAAGTAACAGAAGAAAATGATGACAGGTGGTAGAAGATATGCTGACCTTTTCTTTCATCTCTGTGCACTTGTGACTAACATGAAGCTACAGGCTTCATAGCTAATTGTATCATAGAAGGTAAGAGGAAAAATAAACAAAACAAACATTATTAATGAGACGCCTAAACCTTGGTTTATATACAATTATATTTGGAAAGGTATATTTAGTGCCCACATCTTCATCCAAAGAACAGCAGTTGATAAATAATGGTAATTAATGTTTGCTATATGAAAATTCCTATTAGTATGTGTGATCTCCATTACTCTGCAGTGGGAGACAAATATTTATACCAGGTGAGATCTTCTTGGGTAAAAGGCAGTCCCAGAAAAGGATTATGATAGGTCTTATTTTCCCCTAGTTTCATTTTACTAAGCATGTCATTTTTGGTTTGATAATCTCTGAGGGAACCTGTTTTCAAATGAGGAAAAGGACTTGAATGCAACTTTAACTCATTACAAGGCTAGACTACTGGTAGCTCTGAGTGACTTTAGGTACTCCAGTCTCTGCTGTGGAGTCATTGTGCATTGTAAAGCTAATGAAATACGTAATGGCCTAAAGAAAGACTGAAGGGATACCTGCTTGATCTCTTAATTTTCTCTTTATTTGGCCCAGAGAGTATTTATTTAGTTCGCACAAATATGGTAGAGCCTCTGTAGCAGGAATAGAAAGATCCTTTTTAGACTCAGGCTTGTTTCTTGGTGGAAAGGCTACTTTCTGTGGAACATGTTGGTGTGTGTCTTTTCCAGACTGCAAAATATATTGGGACCTGACAGTCTTAAAATCTTAATTGTTCGGTCAAAGACTGCTGGATAAAAGAGGACTGGTGAAAAGATACTGTCTTGGTGTTTGTTTTCTGATATGATTGATGTATATTTCTAAGACCAATGAGGACAGACTCAGTTGCCTAAACATAGGTTATTTTACATGTTCTGGCATATTCAAGATACCTGCTTGGAATTTACAGCTCTCACAAGTCCTGTTTGTTTAGACAACTCAATACTATTGCTCCAACATTTTCTAATTCTCTGTAGGGTTCTGGTCACTCACTGTGATTATGGAATGGGGTAATATCAGTGCATGCTCAGTGACAGAAGTAAAGGACCATGTGTAATTTATTGATACAATTTGTGGAAATGTGGAAAACCATAAGACATCAAAAGCTCTAGGATTTGAATTTTGGAATTAGAATTGTGAAGCTGCTGTTTGACCTGATTCTGTATCTGAATCTGACTTCAAGGGGCAGAGGAACAAGCCTCTTGGACAACCACTCAAAGGATAATGACTAAATGTAGCCAGGCTATCACATTTTCCTCAGATCAACTCAACAGAGAGTCAGACTAGAACAGCTTGAAAATCATCAACTATTTGTTGCGTGTTACAGCAATAAAACCCCCAAACTGCTGGAAGATATAAACAAAACCAGGAGCTTTTTCTGTTTCTGGAAAAAAACCCCAAACACAATAAAAAAAACAACACAAAAATCCCCCAAAACCCAAACCAAACCAAACTAAAAAAAAAAACCAAACCACAAAACCAACAACCCCTAACTTTATTTTTAAGATTCCATACCCCATCATTATTTTTGGTAAAGCAGGAATTATAAAAGAAAGTAAAATTTCAAAGAAAAATATAGTTCAAGAAATTTAGACAAAATTCATTTTTATTCAAAATATACGTTAACAGGAAAATTTCATTTGCTCTAGGTAAAACCCTGTGATGTTTTTACAATTACTTGTACAATTTTTGTGTTCTTTAACAATTATTTTATACATATATGTATTTCATAAACTAATTTTATATTAGTTATTTGAAAATTGAGTAAAGAACTGATAAATAACTATCATCTTTTCTTTAGTATTTTCATAGAATTATTTGGCATTGCTCCATATTTTCTAGAAGTTACACACAAAAAAATAATTTCAAACTTAAGAAAAGTTTAACATAGGTGGTAGTGTTACTGAAGTACACATAAAAATATACAAAACTTATTTCTGATATTTCTATAAAATGACTATTCTGACACAAAATAGGACTTTTTGCCACTAATATGAATATACTTTATTTTATTTCCTAACAAGATCTTGATGAGCATCACTCTTGGCATTTATATTCCTTTTAAAACAGTCTTAAATGGGCATATATTGAACATCTTGGTTTTTTATTAACCTAAAAAGGGCAATAAGAGACCACTCACTTTCTCTAATGAAAACTAGTGCTAATTTTATTTCAGTAATTTTGGTCAGCTTTAAAGAAGAAGGCTTATGGTTCACTGTTGACAGTTTCAAAACCCTGAATACTGCTCAAAGGAAATGTCAATGCTCTTTCTATTACAATTGTGATTTATAGGGAATCTGTAAGTTCCTTTTGGATCCACAGTGTAAGTAAAATTGCTCATATTATAAGAATGAAATAAATGAATCATTATTGTGAGTTCAAAAAAAGCAAATAAATTTGAATTAAGCAATTCTGTGAATTCATATATATCTGAAGGCAGAGTGAGGATTTCAGGGTTCAATATTCACTTGTGGCTTCAAAGTACTTCCTCAAGGGGCTAAGGAAGGCAGAAAAGGAATTGAGAGTGTGTTGGGAAAAGTGCTGTATCACCCTTCAAGAAAGTAGGATACTGTCACCTAACATTAAGTGGACTCATAACATGCAGCTATATCACAAAATGTTGCATGTGGTAGATGTGCAATTGTGGGCTTTGTGTCATTTTAGATTTTAAAAGTTTTATTCATCACCTATTGTCCTCCCTTTACCATCCAAGAAGTTTTATGCATACACACAAAGGAATACTTTGGACATATGGATGTCATATTGAAGTCCTGTTGCTTTGCTTTGCTTTATGTTGTGTGCTTGTGTAGGGTTGGAGCTAATGTGAAAGGGACTCGGGCATTATTGTCACAACTCACAGATGAACACTCAGATCATTATATTATTTGTAACAGTTACATAGTATTGTGAAATGAGGAAAGCAGCTGTGTCACAGTTGAAGCAGTATAACACAGACTGTTAATATGTTATCAAATGTGTAATATAAAAATTCATTTTTAAATAGTTTTGATAACAAGCTAAATTCATTTACTGTCAGATTCAATATCAATTTTTCCCATCCTTAGAACCTTCAACTTTTCTTCCTTTCTTAAAAATTATTTCTAGTGTGTATTTAATCAAAATTATTATTCACGTTTTGGTTAGGCTTGTGTTTTGAACACTCTTAAGTTCTTACTTTATGGATGTAAAGATTGAGTAGCAGGCATTGGGTCTTCTTAGATTATGTGGGAATGAATCAAAAGCTTTATGTTTAACCTCATGGCTTTAGGCAATCTGGCCTCTCATTACTGAATTGGTTTGGAAATGTGTGTACAAGTCTTATGGGTGCCTGATTTTTCCCATACTAATATCTTGTCCTATTTTTAATGTTTACCAAAGCACAGTTACCACTTTAAAAAAAATAAATCCTATCCAGGAGAGGGCAAGTGTGCCTAGAAGAATTAAGATGTGGAAAATGATGAGACTAACTCCTGATTTTTGTGAGGAAATACCTTATTTTTCCTGTTAATGACCTCCTGTTTCATTAATTCCCACTTGATAAGTCTATATCAGAAAACCTTGTTGACCCTTAAGACTTACGAGCTGAATGTAGACAGAGTTTATACTGTAACACTGTAGTGATGGGGATCAGCACAGAATAGGTATTCTGACATAAAAATTCTATTTTTGTCGATTCCTAAAAGATCTCAAATAAGTAATTTTGGTTATTTTTCCTCCTACCTTTTTAGGTTTCTACCTGTTGTGTCTCATATATGTTGAGATAATTTAATTCACTGAGGCATGGGCAACTTATAAAGTGGTTGGGACATTGGATCACTTATTTCCTTGGGACTGTCCAGGTATATTAGTAAAAACAGTTGAGTGGTGGATGCATAGATAAGGTCACCTGCGAAACTAGCTAGCGTAGACCCATTGGAAGTACAAAAGGTTTATGGATCGACATGTCACCACTTTACTTGCGAAGAAGTAGGAGAATCAAGGCAAGGAGGACTCAGGGAAAGCAAAGACTAATGCTCAAGAGCTGTCAAAAAGTTAGCGGTATGTGAGCGACTACAATAACCTGTTCATGAGTAGGCTTTGGTCTGTAAATGAGGCATCGTTCTTTGCACATATAAGGTAAAGAAATACAAAACAGTCATAGATTTTTTATTTTAATTTTTTCTTAAAGTAATAGAAAAGGAAGGGTAAATTAATTTTGTGTGTGTGAGGTTGCTTACCAAAATGACAGATATCTGCGGGTTTCTCATAATTAAATTGCCATTAAGACATTCAGAACATCCGTGTTTTAGATCAGATTGGAGGAAAGAAATTGCCATTGCACAACTGTTTAACATTGAAAGGATAGTTATTTTGAAGACTGCAATACAGCAAGAGGAAAAGACATTCTGAAAATGTGTGAGTGAAGTCTATTGTTGTAGATTTAGTATTGTTGAGCAACGTGTATGCTAAGAAAGAGATCCAGACTACAGAGAGGTTACACAAACTTACTGTATATGCTATTTATATAGGTCCCATCATCTCTCCGTGTAGCTGATTAGAATCACTTGTAACTATGAGAAAGATTGTGTAATCAAAGACACATAAATGTGTTTTTTTAATTATTCACACCTGCACACATTCAAAACAACACACCACGCTGTACCTTTTAGATGCTGTAAAAAACAAACATACCTTTCAGATTCAGTGTGCTATTTTTAAACGCCCACAATTTGTTATTTAAAGCTCAGTTGCCTCATGTCTGTGGGTTTTTTTCCTTAAACATAGCAAAACGTGCTGTTTATCATGCAGAGAGATGTACAATTGTGTTTCATTTGGTACTGAATGCATTGTTCCATCTGAATTGAAAATAAAATGTTTGGTGTTGGGCTCTTGTAAGAAATCTAAAGAAAAGTGCATTCATTGAATATACATTTTACCCAGCAGTTTGGGAATTATACCACTCCACCAAGACTGTTAGACATGGGTTTAGTTCCCTGCTTTGTTTGAAGAGATCTGAAGTGACACCAACACCTGTAATGCAACCTGTAATTCTGTGTTAAGACTGAAGTATGGTGTGGGGGAGGACAGAAATTAGTTCATGTTATACGAATAATTGAACAGTCACTGAAAAAAACCCCTTCTAACTGATATCATCACCTTTTCTAGTGAATATATCAGATAAAACCCAAAAGATCATTACAGTACATGAGTCTCTGACTCAGAATAGCCATTTCATTACTCAGTAATCAGGTGTTTAGCCTTCATGGTGATATCTAGACCATCTCGGACACATCTGTCTTTGTCTGATTCAGAAAAGGGATCTAAACTTGGGTTTTCCACCCTCCAGTTGAGTATGTTAACTGCACTGGGATACTGGCCCACTGCTGTCTCATAAGAGTAATATATCTAGAGAAGAGACACTGATATTTTGTTTTGACAGTGGCTGTGATTTTATATGAGCTGTCCACTGCTTCTGTTTTTCCTCTATATCTTATATATTCAAGGAATCCCTGGGAGTTTGCTTGGCCTGTCCAGGCACAGCAAGGTTTACTATTTGAACTTACTGAGCCCCAAGGAGGCTGCTGGACATGTTCCAAGACAGTTGTCATAACCACAGAATCTTGATTCTCTTTATTTGTATATGTTCCCCTATGTCATTCCCCCTATGATGATAATTCACATTAGACCTCCAGGATGTTGCTGTTTCTGTGCCTTAAATTCTGTCTACATCACCTGTCATTATTTTCAGGTCAAGTTACAACCAGGCCTTTTTCTTTTATGGTTAGCTGATGTTGCTGCTTTTCACATTACCTCATCTGGTTCCCTTTCTGTGAGAAAAAGCAGAGAAGAAATTCATAGCCTAATACTTAACTTGCTCTTTGCTTTCTCTTTTCCACCTTCCCTCTGGGTGGGCATGTAAGGAGTCTCCGTATTTTATCGCTTGTTTGTCCTTTTCCATTCCTTTCCAAATATGGATAAAAAAAGAAGAGAACAAAACTTGCCCAACAACAGTGTAACTCTGCTCTGACATTCCTTCCCCCTCCTTTAACATTTATATTAAAATTCTCTAATGTTCCCTCCACCCAAACAAATGCATACATTTACTTTAAATTCTATCTATTCAGTAAACCCAGTGCAGCCTGTGACGCCAGTTCAGCCCTAAGTCGGCAGCGTCCTCAAGCACAGTGGTACCATGGTACCAGAACGGAAAAATTACTCTCCATTGAGAAAGATAAGGAAGAGGGAGGTGGACAGTCTGAGTCATGCAGCAAGGCTGTGTGGTCCTGTATTGAGGAGGGTGTGCATGGTAACCCATGTTGCCGTACATGAGGTTACTTACCTCAGTTCACCAGTCAGAGCCCAAAGGCTTCAAGTGCCACCAGTTTGTGGTTTCACCCACAGATGTAGTCTTAATGAGGGCAGTTCACAAGCACTGATGTAAGGCTTTTTCTTGTGTATCTGTCTGTAAGTAGACTGCTTCAGCCCAAGGGTGAGCAGCCTTTCAGAAGCTTTCCACAAGCACCAAGATCTATCTAAATTTTAACTCCTTTATACTTAATGCCACAGAAGAGAAAATAAAAATGGTATTGTTGAGCTCTTTACACTATTTTAACAACTTCACAATTCCTTCTGGCAAGAAAGATTCTGTGAATGTATTTCCTCATAAAATCCACACTGTTAGAAACCTGAATTCAGCTCATATATAAGAAGAACTGCAGCATATGTCAGATCCTACCTGCTCAGGCTCCTCTGCTTCTCCCTCTTCTGAAATACATAGCCTGTAATTTCACACACTGAACAGTTACTGCAGAGAAAGCTGCTAATTGTGAGGGCCCCCAAGTCTACCACCAGCCCTTGTCACTGCCCACACTCCAGGGCTTCCCCCAACCCTGTCCATGGCCCAGGACCTTATTTCATCCCCATGGGACCATCAGTCTCTGCCCCACTGGTGCTAGAACGAGGCCTGTCTCCAGCTCGTCACAGCTCTACCCCACCTGGCCATGAACCCCCTGAGCCAGGCCCACCCATAGGCCCATGTCCCAGCCTTAACTTAACCTGTTCCCATTCCCAGTAAGGTGCTCACTGCCCCTTGGCTGCCCTGCTCCTGGCTGGGGCAGGGGGATGGGCACCAGTTGGTGACCCCCTGGGAGACCCTGGATCTGTCAGTGAGCAGAAAAATGAAGAAAACTTCATGACAAGACTAAAGTAGTAAATTTCAAACCATGAAATACACCTCTTAAGTTTCTTTCTTATCTTTAATTTCATATAGCTTTGCATAAAGGCCTGTAAAAACCTCTTTGAGCTACCGCAATCCTGCTCCGCAGTGGGGCTGGAAGTGTCCACCCTATTGTTGCCCAGTCCTTATCCTGTACCCTGACTGTGTGTTTCTGTTACTTTCCTTATGCTAACAACTTTTTAATTTTTTTTTCAGCACACAAGGGGTGGGAGGAAGGTATGGCCAAGGGAAACTGCAGAGGGTGTGTGGTCTATCTTTAGCTGCAGCAGCATGGTTTTGAAATGACTTAATCTGCTTGAGACATCCTAAGAAACTCTGTGTTCATCCATGATTCTACTAGTATTTATTAATCATCATTCATCAATATATACCTTCATGAGAAGATTCCTGGGAGACTTAAACAAGGAGTTATAGCATCTCATGTTAAATGGGTATAAATGGATGAAAATCATATAAACATAGGAGTGAAATGCAAGCAACAGCTGAGAAGGTGTGTGAGTGAGCAGATTCATCATACTTATAAAACAATGGAAATATGTACCAGGTTAGTTTCGCTCTACCTTGAAAGTGCAGAGCACCCACTACTCAGTATGCTTTCCCTCCTTAATGAATACGTGAATAACTACTTCATTGTACAATGACCTTTCAGATTTTTTTTAATTTTTTTTTTTAATCTGCAGGGTTATTTCCTGACACATGCGTTTCCAAATGTGTATGGATAAAAATAATTTATGGTTCATGGAGATTTTAGTTCCAACTTCCAAGCAGCAATGTGGAAGCAAGCTACCCTTATACTGATGGATCTTTATCTTAGTCTTAATGTAGTCCAAAATTAACATATCCCCTTCAGCTATATTCCATGATACATATGTATTGAAAAAAAAAATGATGGGAAACCTGCATGTTTTAATGTGACTATGAAAATTTCTGAGAAATATCAGAAGCAGTTTGCAGTTTAAAATAAGACACCACAAAAACAGTAGCAACAGCAAGAGTTCCTAAAATCCTTAATTTGAGTTTCCAAAGCACGTCAGTGGATAGCACAAATAAAATAACAGTCAGTTACCTCCTTGGTGACCATTGACAAGAGCTAAAAATCAGTAAATTATATAGAGATCTAGATGAAAAAGTAGGGCAGAGATGATGAGGCAAGTGCTACATTACTTGAAACATTCAGGGAAAAAGACTGCTGATGGACAGTTGTCGTAGTGCCATTGCCAGATCAGGAGTGTCTCCTCCAGACACTGCACAGTCAGGAAAAATGTCTGATTTCTGTTTGGCTGTTTAAGTGTATAGACTATATTCTTTCAGGTGGGTGTCAGAATATTGGCTGAAAATTACTGTCTTTTGAAGTGCTCTTATATTTGTTCAAACAGAAAATCCAGGCTTCCGGTTATTCTGATGCAATGTCACTGCCTACACTGAAGATCAGCCTGGTAAGCATTACTGTCTCTCATCTTCACCTTCACAGTTATCCTCAGTCCCACTCGTGCAGCAGATTCTCCTTGTGTCTTTGCTTGCAGAAAATGAAGTTTTACTGCAGAAGAGAACAGTATTTATTGACAAGGAAAAAAGTGTCAGGTCTGGAAATGTGCTCTTGCACACAAGATGATTCAGATTTATTTTAATTTAATTCAACAATAAATTTCTTTGTTATTTAGTTATCAGCTATGAAGATACAGATCATCAGAACTGAAACAACATATCTGTCAAATCTGCTCTCTAATTGGCTGTGGTGATGCACTTTGCTTTTTTATACCCCTTTTGTTATGATAGCATTTTCAGTAGTGATTTTTATTAGGTAGAACATCAAAGTAGTATTTCTTCCCCTCAAAAAAGAAGGCGGCCTGCAGCTGATTGTTGTGACATTGTTTTAGAGATGTAGGGATCTGAAGGAACAGGAAAAGACCTGTGCACATGAAAGTCCTGTATTACTGATTTTTCAAACAAGTATGGAGAATTACTTGTCTTTTACACTCCATTTTATTAATTTGTAAAATGGTGGTTCTTTCTGTTGTTTCATATGGCAGTTATAGCACTTTCAATCCAGAGTGCTCTTGACTGATTTTAAGAATCATACTCTTTCTTTCTTAGCAAACCTATAATAAGATAAATCATTCAGTAAGTGAAGTTTAATAATGTCTAAATTACATGCCCGTGCACTAAATCCCCAAGTCCTTATTTAATGTCATTTAGCATTAGCCCTTATGCAGGCAAAGTCTCCTAGTCTTTGATCTCATGATCCTGTATATTATATTAAACACTACTCTACAAGTATTTTCCATTGTCTCTAAGAATTACTGTGAAGTTAACAAATAATTAGACTCATCAAAAGTTTTCACATTATGTATTGTTTTTTAAACCAAAGCTCCCTTTGCTTAAAGACTGCATTGTAAAAGAATGAATTTCTTGAAATGCACACTGATGTCTGACATAAAGGGCAAAATGAAATGCAGAACTTCTAATTCATTACCCACTGCAGGATCTTGGAATCAATCCAGGCAGAAAGATATTCTTTATTGTTACTAAAGGTAGATTTCTTTTCCTTGGCAAAGTTCCCTTTCCCCTTGATTGGAAGGGCCACTCAGCATTTCTTGATGATATCATTCATGGCTTCTAAACAACGGTTTTCAGTTTTAGAAGGGAAGTAATGTGTAAAAGCTTCAGTGTTTTGTAGTCTGATATTTAATGTTTGTAGACACCACATTGAAAAGGATTTTTACTGCTTTGTCAGTGTGCTAGATTATTATGACAAATTATGTATGTGATTTTGTTATTTTAAAATAAATTCCTAAGTAGTTTTGAAGATGGTTTTCTTTAATACATTCAACTTACATGTAGTTTACATCCAAATCTTAACAAATTTCACATAATACTCATTGTATGTGTTAGAATTATGTATGATATCTACTAATGATCAGTAGGTTAAACCTCAAGTATTAAATGATTTGCAATTATAAAAGGTCATAGATTGCATCTAGAGAATAATTCGGCATTTGGGAATGCTAATTCCTTAAACCAAACATAAGAAAAAGTCTTTACTGAAAATCTTACCCAGACCTTTCATGCTATCCTTCCAATGATGAACATTTCCTGTTACCTCCTGAGAATATGCATCCTATAAATTGAACAAAGATACAGCAGTTTTACAGCTGAAAAATCCTTAGGAAATATTTTTACAGAAAAATCACAAAACTTACTAATTTTTGTATCAAAGGCACATTTCAGATACAAACAAATGATAAGAATTTATTTGTCTCTCTTAACTTATAGGTGGAGTTCCAGAGCAAAATCCTAGTACACTTAGTAAGGATGAATTTTTAAAGTCATGAAAATGTAAAAGCAAGAGAAATATAGAAGAAAATATGTATCTTGTCATGTGTCTACTGCCAGCTGCTCTTGCAACAGTAAAATCTATATATCGTTTGTTTTACTCCATGAATCTATTACATATAAATGTAAAATGAAAAATAAATTACATACAACTGATATTCACTCTAAGCATAAGATTTGTGTCCTTTCTCTTACATACATTTTCTTTTTATTGCAAATATTGCTGTTCATCATCCTGAACACCCATTACCCCAGACTGCTTATCCCTATCTATGTGACTAAATACATCCTTTCAGTTTTCTAGTATGTTTTAAAGAAATATGTTACTAAAAATGATAAATACATTTCCTATATTAGAAATTAAAAATGGCTCTTTAGCACTGGGAATATGCAATCACTCTTGTGAAGATTTTAGGCACTTAATATTACAAGTAGACAGTAAACATCCAAAAAAAGAAACCAAAACCACAAAAACTTGGAAAACCTCATATTATCACCATTTAATCTTCAAGCCTTTATCTGCTTGCTATTCATAAAATATCCAAAGTCAGCTGAATAAGTAGACTTAGGTCTTGTCACACTTATATGAGTTCTAAAGTCTATAATTTAAACATCTTCTTTTGAGACTATAATTCAGTTCTCTCACTGAGGTGTTACAGGTATCCCTGTACCTACACCTCCAGGATGGGATGCAATTAGACTGAGGCTAATGCAGAAAAGGCTGACCAGAATGCTGAATTCTGGGATGCTTTTCTTATCAGAAAAAATAAAAAGCATCAAAGACAGAGGTGCATCTGAAAGTGCCTTTCTTCACAATCTTACTTAGCTACTTCTATGCAACTGGGATTTAGGGTTTTCGACTTCCGTTTTGATTCATATGCGTAGGTCATTCTTTTCACTTAAAATACAAGCAGGTAAAAACTCTACCTTTCTGGAAAATATTTTAGTGGTAGAAGCACACTGTAAGCAGCACAGCAGTTGGTTCAGTTCTCCTTAACCTTGGAGGTCTGAACTTCTATCTCCTCCATTTGTTCTATATCAGTAAATAGAATGCACTAGGATCCTAGGGGTGTGTGGTGTGGCATACCTCTTGTCCTCATGGTGAAATTTTATCTGTGGTCCCATTCACTCTGTTTAGCTGGAACAAGCCCTGGTCTGGCTATGTCTGGAGTTGTGTATAGGAGAGTACTAGTACGGTATTGGACCATATGTGTCAAAACCATGCCAAAAGTATGCTGGTGATATTACACTATGAATGAGAAAGTGGCAGTATTAGACCACCTGTGCAGGCCCTGCTTAATTTAGTAGAATATACATAGTCAATGAATAACACAATCACAAGGCTATAGGGTGCTCCATGTCCTCATCATTCCTCCTTTAGAAACTGTGCCACTCTGCATCTAGGAATACTTGATTCAGAAGTCCAGAAACAGAGAAAGTGAAAAAACAGGGACCTTGTAAGTAGAGTTATAAACAAAAACAAAGAAAAAACTATAGACAAAGAAAACATAAACAAAGCGAAAACTAAATCTGGGAGTCTTACTTGTTCAGCAACTGCAATTTAGAACATGCAAACATCACCTCCATTTCCTCCTTCTTATTATTTCAAAGAGAATAAGAACTGCTCATTTCCTTGAAAGCATGTTTTACCCTGTGGATTCAAAGCAGATGAATTCACCTTCCACTTGAGGAGACAGAAAGATGAGAATTCAAATATGCCCATATCCCCACAGTTTCCTGTTCATGCAAACCTACAATACAAATTGCAACCGCTTTAATAGGCAAGCAGATTCTGATATTCTGATCAAAGTTTCTATTAATAGAAAGATGCAAAGAACTCTTGAAAGGAATTATTGATAATTGGGTTTTTTTCCATCCTCCTTTAATGGCACAGCTTGTGAAAGATATTTGTAGGTATTTGCTTACTGTAGAGGTGCGATAATTCTGAGAAAGTCTGCGGGTTTCTTTAAGCAATGAATTCCACAAAGCTGAAACAACAACTACAATGTGCAATAAAGCTGGCTAGAACCTTTTAAAGTCCACTTTAAATCACAGCTATCAACAGAACCCATGAGCCTCAATTATTTAATCCACGCAGATGTGGTAAACTGTATTCATTATTTATTATAATAGCAACAGTTGCTGCCTCACAGTTTTACTATGTGTACACAGTGCTCTTTCACCGGTTCATTAAATATGTTGCCCACTAGGTGGGGGTAGACAACCTTACTCAACAGTATTCCTGGAAGAAGAGAATTTAGTTGAAGGTGGTATGAAAACCACACTAAATTTATATTCTTTGAGAAATTTTGTTTTGTTTTGTTTTGACGTGGTTTGTTTCTTTGTTTTCTTTGGGGGTGGAGGAGTGTTTACTGTGATCGACCAAAAATTACTGTTAACTATTGAATGTTAAATCTGATAATGAACAGATGTCACAGGCAATTAAGTTTCATTTGAGCCGATGCAGAACCAGTGTTGAACTTCCAGTATTACAACTCAGGTCATTCCTATAACAATACAAAACAAGTATTTTACTGTAAATTAAAATAAGTAGGTGAATTACTGAAATATCACACATAGGTATAACACATGTGCAGACTAACGCGGATTATTTTCAACTGCTTATTGAACATCAGACTCAGTTGATTACAATACATAGTCTGCAATAGGTAGATCCAGGAATTTTTGACATTTTAAATCTAGCCATAGGATCAAAGGCAAAATGGTCTACCTTGGCAGAACACAGTGAGGCACCACAAGTCAATGTAAGCATGATTTAATTAGCAAGTTCACGAGACACAAATATTATATGTGCACCTGACGCATTCCAGCGCAGAGCCACAAAGATGATTAAAGGAGTGGAGCATCTCTCTTATGAGGAAAGACTGAGGGAGTTGGGGCTCTTTAGCTTGGAGAAAAGGAGACTGAGGGGTGACCTCATCAATGTTTATAAATATGTAAAGGGTGAGTTCCAGGAGGATGGAGCCAGGCTCTTCTCAGGGACGTCTAATGATAGGACAAGGGACAATGGGTGGAAGCTGAGGCATAGGAATTTTCACACAAACAGGAGGAATTTTTTCACTGTGAGGGTGACGGAACACTGGAACAGGCTACCCAGGGGAATTATGCAGTCTCCCTCTCTGGAGATATTCAGAACCCGCCTGGGTGCATTCCTGTGTTATCTGGTATAGGTGATCCTGCTCTGGCAGGGGGTTTGGACTAGATGATCTTTTGAGGTCCCTTCCAGCCCCTGACATTCTGTGATTCTGTGATTCTGTTATTCCATGTAAACCTCTATTTCTGAGTGGAAATTGCAAGGAAAGCCAAAGTGACATCATAGTGGCTTCAATTTCTAAGATGTACCACAGCTGAATCACACAAGTAAGTCCATATATAAAAAAAAAATATATATATATATATATAAAAAACATGATTAATGACTGCTTTTTTTTTTGGATGTCAGCAAGTAAAAAAGTACGAAAATAATATACGTAAAATATTCTGAAATCCTAGTAGGAAGGAAATGCCAGCAGTTAGTTGCAAGTTCCAGAGGCCTTTCATAAAGCAGGTTAGTGGGGAAAATAAGGATATTGTCAGATTAATAGGTTTTTTTGACCTCTGCTAGCTAGCTTTAAAATGTCTGCTACCTGGAATCAAAGGTTAGTAAATTAATCTACTGTTCTCTTCCTTTTAAGTAGCATCTTTACTGCTGCACATGTTTCTAAATTGTTGTAACTAGTTTGATTTAAGTTCATGATTTATGAGCACATTCAATTTTGCTTAATTAGACAAAGCCAATATGTTACTTGAGAACACACAATTAAAGTTCAGTTTCCAGCAATTTCTATCACTACAAATAAAAAATAAAAAAAAAAAAAGGGAAATCAAAATAAAGATGAAATCATGTGAAAAATTGAAATAGCTCATTTTATTTGTGTGCTGTAATGACTGTCTTATTTTTGGTTCAGATACTCTTTTCTACTTAGTTTTGTCACTTCCCTTCCACAAAGTGAAAATGTGTTCCATCTTTTATTTCAGTCTCTGTTCCCTTTCCTTTGCTTAAGCTGTAGCTGTCTACTTCTGGAGGTATATTTTCTCGTTTGAGCTAATAAAGAACAGGTTTTCTACATTCCAGTTGCATTATGTTGTCAAAACTGGAAAAAATGTGCAAGGGGAAAAAATTATAGTTGTATAAATGTTAAACTTACATCTGCATGTTAATATTTTCCCATAATTGAACATTACACGCAGAGGCATTTTTTCTACCTATGAAAAGACACATCAAACTCCAATTTGGAACTTGCTTCTGTATGGCAGCTGTAGAAAAAACGCAGCAGTTCAAAGTCCTATCAGCGGTAATCTGTTTCTTTCACTAGAGCATTTAATGATACAAGGACAGGTTGACAAAGATGGACGCTTTGAAATAAGAAAATTCTTCAGAATATATACCTGCCTGATTTCTGTAATTTTCTATGTAATAATATTGAACTACAACACTTCAAAAATATTTTAATTAATTTTGTAAGCTTAAAAATGTACCTTAATTAGATATTTTCAGTGATGCAAATTATACATAAATTGTGTTGAAGTACTTTAGACTAATAGCCACATCATATTAAATAATACCTCATACTCAGATTGGTTTAACACAGGTTTGAGATTTTAAAGAGTTTTAAAATTTAATTTGTTATAACTAACCTAAAATGTGCTCAAGTATCAAGTACTGAATATGTTTGCATTGCTATCAAACCACCCTGAATGGTCTACATTTTTAAGACACATTTTACTGAGAGGTTACTTAATATGTCATAAGAAACACTTTCATATACTGAAGTAGTTCCTTGCAGTGTAGTGATACATACTCATATTGTTTGCATTATTAATATTTGCCACTCTTTAGAGTGTCAGGTTTTTTATCATATTATATACCCTTTCCTTAACTGATTATATGCAGTTTGGAAGACAATTTTCTATTTCCTGCTGTGTTTTATTCAATCTACTCAAGAACACCTTAAGTAAAGATATATACCAATGACCAGAACTGGTTTTCACCTTCATTGTGCCACAGTAAGCTACTCTCAAGCTACTCAGAGTGATGAGACATGTCTCTTCTTCCTCTATGCATACATTTTATCTGCACCTGTCTCCACCATTTGTCCAGTGACATAGCCCGAACCCCTTTCTAATCTAATTGTTCCACAGTCTCTATGTGGACATTGAATACCTGTGTAGCCAGTTCATAGGATCATAGAATGGCTAGGGCTGGAAGGGATCTCTGAATGTCATCTAGTCCAGCACTCCTGCAGTGAGCAGGGATACCCTCAACTAGACCAGGCTGCTCAGAGCCTTGTCCAACCTCACCTTGAATATCTCCAAGGATGGGGCCTCAGCCACCTCCCTGAGTAGCCTATTCCAATGTTCTACCACACTCAATGTAAAGAACTTCTTCCTGATATCCAGAAAAAAAGCATGTTTCATAGTAAAGATCCTGTATCTCTGCACCAACACTAGGAGTTCAGGATTGCCTTGGAATGGAGTCAAAGCTTTGTTTCTGATAACTATGTATTTTGATATTTCTTCTTTTTGGGAACCACTGTAGGTGCAGCAAGTTGATTTTCTGTCTGAAGCAGCTGACTGGCCTTTGATAGCCTTGCAAAAGGTAGCAGGATTCCTCCATGGTGTGGATAGAGCTGTCACCCAGGTGTGGAAGCAAAGTGGAATCAGGCACATATTGAGAACCAAGCTCCCGCTTTACCTGGATAAAATTCAAGGCATTGTCCAGCAAATGCAGACTGAATTGCAAAGTAAGCAAAACCATGCAAAGCCAGGAGAATAAGGACAATGTCAGTGCAGGGGCAAAACAAACGAGTATAAAAGATGCTGAATGGCACTGACGTTTCTATTTAGATCTAGCAAAAAGTGCTGACCTTGGCTTTTAGCTGGGAGTGGGAACCTTGATGCAGTAAGCTCTAAGTAACCTCAGTGTAACCACCTTTCTAATGACAGCGTTGAAGAGGCATTATCTTGGGCACGGGAGTGTAGGCTCAGCTGGATGAGAACAGAGCCCTAATTCCTAAGCTGAAGCATTTCTACCAACAGGGCTCTGGCAAGCATTTCCTGCCAAAGGGCTGTTCATATCCATCCCTGAGTTTTGAGTGCTTGGACTAATCAGATTTCACTTGGTCTATTTTTTCCAAGTCCATCCCGTAGCCGCCAACTGACTGTTTATCTGGACCACAGCCCATACTGAAACCATTGAGAAGTGTTGTCAGCTATAATCAGCTGAGAGAACCTTCAGTTCCCACAAGATTAAAACTTCCCTTTGAGCTGCTTACCTCTAAGACTCCTCCGACTCAAAAGTGCTATTTAGTTATCTACCAGGTTTTAACTGTCCTGTTATTTCTTCAGCAGGTGCAGGCTGAACTATACAGCTCTGATGGTGGCACCGTGCAAAACATTTCTTTTGGAAAGCAGCAATGTATTTATAAGGCATAGGAATGGATCAGGGTTCTAGCCTCTTTCCCTTTTTCGGAACACTCTGAAATGGGCCAAACTGCCCCGGAGAAACAAAGCAATAAACAAGCCAATAGTGCCTTTGTAACATACTAGCTAGGTTTGGTTTGTGGAATTTCATGTTTGGTTCATGTGTTTGCTGCAGAGCCATTAGCAACTTTGAAGGATGCCTACTATGATGTGACCTTGAAGCCACTGGATGAAGTTTGGCAAGAGAAGACTGAAGAGTACATGAAGAAAATCCAGTCCTTTTTGCCCAGGATTGTAAAAGATGTGTGGCTAATGGAACCAATCCAGGTGGCATTAAAGGTTTTGAAAGCGGGCTTAGATATGGTTGGTATAATCCACTTCTCTGGTTCCAATGGTTTGAAAGACAAGGCCTACGAATTTAAGTCTCAGCTTTGAACTGTGGATACACAAACCCGGTTATTTGTGTTTGTGGAAACAGTGCGGTTACCTTTCTACGTAACAAGCTTGTGCACAGCCTATTTACTGTTCTTGAATTACTTGTCCTGCTTGGAAAACAGTACTTTTCCAGATAGAGGAGAGGTTGCTGAATTAGTTTTGGCGGAAGCCACAGCAGCACAAGCATGTCATTCATGTAGCTTTTGCTTTTCTCCCGTAGAGAGGAGTGACTGTGATTCCAACAAATAATGTACAACTAGGTCTGGACTGTTGTGGTTGAAATGATCTATCTTGACACCAGTTTAGATTAGCAAAGATATCAATACTTTGCAAGATACTGAAGCACATTAATTCAGCTTCACTTAAAGTACACCAACACTTCACTGTCTTAGGAAGGCTCTATTTCTGTGCATTTTATTGCTGTAGTGACTAGTGTCTGTCCTCTGAGTATTAACCACTAAATGAGGACATGATGTCAGGCAACTGACAAATGCTAGAGAGACTTAAGTGCTATTTCACTTACTATTGATTTAAATCAAGTACTGACCCTGCCCTGAAGCCATACTGAAGTCAGTGTTGTAATCTCCTTCTCTGGCTCTCCAACAGACTACTCAGCAGATGCTCAGGTGGGCAGAGGCCATGTGTTCTAGAGCTGTGAGCAAGATCCGGAAATCCTTACTCAACCTTTACAGTTTTTCAGCCAGGTAACTGGTGGTTTTTTGCAGGATCCCCGCTGCTGGGTAGTGTTCTAAATGGGTATGTGCATAGTTAGTCTTCCTATCAGCTTGTACTCTGAGGGTTGTGGACAACCACCCGACCATTCTTTGCTTTGGAAACATGGCATCTGACTGTGGTGGTCATTTTTGTTGGCTACCAGGCTGCGTTTCAAAAGCACCTACTTGGGAGCACACCAAACAGCTCTGACTGTGACAACTGACCTTACATGACACAGTGTATTGCAGGTCATAGCCTTTGTATATCTTTGTTTGGCCATTCTAACGAGACTACAGTTCTTAGGAATATTTCACTTCCACATTTCTAATAATAAAGCAACTGCATTTCATCAGCTTAGCAAATAAGGGCACATGCTGGCTCCTTTCTATTCCACAGGAACTGTTCGGTGGCAGTAAAACTGCCGGTACTTTCTAGAGCAGCTGGCTCACTGGATCTGGCAAATATTACTAATTATCTCATTGAAGAAAAGCTATTGAGGCCTCTCCAAGATCTCTACAACATCAACATAGTTGCAGAGTATTACAGAATCAAACGGAGGCTGCTGGAGAGCCCCTTCGAACGTAAGCCCTTTCAAAGTGCTGATTTCTTCTCTAACTGGGTCTATTTCCACTTAGTTATAAATGTTATAAATTATATTTGGAAGAGTAGTTTACAAAGACATAATAATTTTCCTGTAGACTTTATATAGAGTTTCTCTTGTAAAACAGTAATTGACGTATAATACCCACACTTTGGGTAAAGCTGACATGCAGCCAACAGTCCTCTACTTCATGTTCAAGCAACTTTTGCAACTTTTTACACTTCTCAGTGTGGAGACTGGACATCAGCAGGTGGCTTTCCTCTGTCTTAGTATCAGCTTGCAGGAGCATTCAGATACGGTTCAATGCCTGTCATACCTGTTGGCCCTGGCTGTTGCTCTGGAGGCTTTGTCTATACTTTCAAACTGGTGACATCACTTCTGTTGACTCTAAGAAAAGCTCTGCCCTACTACAACTTCAGAGACAGTATTACCTGAAAAAAGCATTGCTCAGTGTGGAACCTGTCCCAGCTCTCCATTACAGATAATGGCTTCTCCAGAAAGAGCCATTTTTAAAGGCTTCCTCGCAGTAGGGAGACACAACGGAGGGCACTCAAAGTAGGTCCTGGTGCCCAAACAGACAAAGTGATACGTCAGCAGGGGTTCCCAGACTGTGACTTGGATGCTCTGGTTTGGTAGGGTTGTTTGGTTGTTCTTTTCTAAACAGTTAATATTGTTGGTGTTTTCTGCACAGAGATGTGTATATGGGGGGAAGGGGGGGTTTACAGTGTGACTATCTAGTAGCAAGATTATAAATCGAGAGGAGTGTTGAATCCTAATTCATGTTTCTCCAAGTTTTAGGACACTCAGGTCTATCTATAGTGAGAAATTATTAGATTGTTTTCTTTCTGGATGAATTTTTGTTGCAGAGCAAATTATAACTAATTAAAATGTAATAGTAGCCTGAGAAATTATTTTAAGAGTATGCCAGGCAAAAGGTGTTTGTGCTCTGTGAAAATTCACTGATGTTTCTTCTGAAATACCATTCTCTAGACCATGCCATGTTAATGGGGACCAAACATATTATGACTTTTGATGGAAAAATGTATGATTTGGCATCAAAATGCAGTGTACTGCTTGCCAAGGATTTTGTTCATAATACGTTCACCGTAATACTAAATGAGGAAACTGGTAACTCAAGATCACTGTATGTGGAGATGAACCAGACCACAATCACTATCTATCCAAGACTGAAGGTATGAGGCTAAAGTCAAACACTGATGGTAGCAGGTGAAAAGGGGAAGATGATAAAAGGAGGAAGAAGCAGCTAAAAGGGAAGATGATGATAAAAGGGAGGGGGTGGGGGGTGTGAGATGATAGAAGTGGGGAGAGGTGGGGAGAAGGGAAAGGAGGAAAGGGAAGAAAGCCTCACTGTACCTGAAAGGGAATTTCACACACTGTTAGCTAAACAATGACCCCCCCAACTAACCTTAGCATACTGAAATTACATTTTCCTTTTAAAACAGATGTCCAGGGTGTATACTTTTGCCTTTATGGAAGATAAATGCCAAGGACTGGATCACTCCCTTGAAAAGAATACCACTGCTTCAAGGAGAGAAACCAAAATAGAAGTGTCTAATCAGAAAGGAGTTTCTCTCTCTTGTGACTTTCAGTACAATCTTTGTACTCTCACTCTGGCCGGATGGCACCATGGTGAGTCTCAATATACCACTTTTGTTAGTTATTAGTCATTTTTTCTATATATCTAAATTACCATCGCTCTAGTACCAGCATGTTGGTTGTCCTTCATTTGTTTTTCCCCTCTTCATGTATACACACCCTTGAAGTGGCCCTAGGCATTCCCAGTTATTGCCAAATCAAGCACAGTTTGTATTATTCCAGTAAGAACTCAACTGTCTACCTAGGCTACTGTCATTTCAATGCAATAAATCAGACAGAAATAGGGGGCAGAAGTAGTGCCCAACCCCAAACCCTGTCTGAGAAGCCCTGTTCTATAGCACATTTATCTTATCAAACCTGCCAGAGCACAGAACAGGGAGGCCTAAGAACTTCCAGAGTTTTTGGTATACTTGGAGTGCATTCTTAGTCATGTGCCCCCCACAAAAACTGAGTAGCAGAGGATGGCCACAATCTCTTGAGCTGGTCAGGAGAAGCAAACGAACAGCTAACAGACGAGGTGGTGATGCAGTCTGAGAAGAACCTGTGATGGATGTCTGGGCATACTTTCCATCTTCCACATCACAGCTGAGCTCTGCTGTACGGAATAAGCAGAACCCAGAGACAGCTTCTAACAGCTTCCTGTGTCTACTCATGACAACTACTGCTTTATTCCATTTCAATCTCATTCCAGGTATTTCAGCTGGGCTTTTTGGTACCAATGATAACGAAGCTGGAAATGAATGGATACTTCCTGACCATTCCTTCACTGACAACCTGCAAGAATTCACACAGAGCTGGGAGGTTAATGACCTGAAGGCTTCTTTCTGTGCAGATAACCTGTGGGGCTGGGGCACAAAAGGCAACATCCAACATATTGTTTTGGCTTAGATGAACTAGATGTTTTGTGCTAGGTCATAAAAACAGCAGCATGCTGTATATAATTTGTTTTCCTGTGTTTAACCAGGGAAAAGGTTGCACATGTTTACTAAAAACCATATAAGAATTTCCTGTAGATAGCCACTGAGCATTTTTGGCCTAAGCATAACATAAAACACAGAAGAAGCTGCTTCTCCTGTTAGAACAAACTGGTGTTGGAACCAAGTATCTTTGATATTTTCCTACTTAAAACACCCTTCTGGAATGCACAGACAGGTGGTACTTGGGGACAAATCTGTACGCTCATCAGCCAGGCCACAGTTTGTAACAGGAATTCTTCCCTCTTAAAGTTTTATTTAGAGCTGTTTGCTGTAGTTGAGTCTGTCGAGCTTCTTGGTAGGGTTTTTTTGGGTGGGTGGGTGGGTGTGTCTGGGGGGGGTTGTTTGGAGGTTTTTTGTTTGTTTGTTTGTTTGGTTTTGTTCTTCCTGTTTTTCATCCTATCCAAACCCAAAACTTTAGAAACCAGTAACTAGTAAAGTGGATCTCCATCTCCATCCCCACACCACTAAGTGCTGAGACATTTTTGGAGGGCTAGCTGCAACAGATTCAGTTATTAATTTGCATGAAAGGACTTCCTACAACTATGTGGTAGCTCTTTTACACCAGTAATGTTACACCTCTTTGCTTTAGAGAGACTTAACCTTAATTCATGTAATTTATCATTAGCTGAAAATAATCTGAATACAAGAACATGCAGGTGTACAGACCATTTGTGAATGCAAGTGACTAAAAAAAAAAAAAGGTTGCTTTCCTGTGCTCTCAAGTCATCTTGACAGGATCCTCTACATCCCCTCAAGCCTAATTTTTAGCATCTATTACCAGAAATTGCTACAAATATTAACTTCTAATATATTAATAAAAATGCAGTCTTCTAATGCAAAACTACCCAGAGATGTTAAACTAAAAATAATAATCAATTAAAAGCAATACACAAGAAACTTAGATGACTTTCCAGCTTGTTTATGACAGTATGTCCTCCTTTAAGTGGCTGATGGCTTAATGGCTGCCACTATTGATTGGTACATTTTATTTGTAGGCCATGACATCTTTGCAGTGCTGCATGCTGCCAAGAAAAATGTACAGATGACTTTATCTGAAGTCTCTGCTGTTTGCAGTCATATCCTGTTCAGAAAAAAGTAATAAAAAGGCTGACTTGCCAATGATGTACTGCTGTCAAACATCATTAAAGCAGTGACCAGAAATAACAATGTGCCAAGTCAGGAGTTCATGCAAACTCTTAGAAACTTTTCTGAAGCAGCAGGAAGCAATGATACAGTGGAACTACCTGGTTCCAAAAGCAGTATACTCAGCTACACCCATAAAATGGAACTTGCAAGATCCTTCCTGGCCAGAAGTTTTAGCACAACTACATGCCATACAGAAAGCAAAACCATAATCAGATTAAATGTGGGCAGGTATCAAAGCCTGAAATAAAAGCAGTTGGTTACTCTGCATTGCTGGAGTCACCTCACAGCAAACTATAAATTCAGACTGGCAACTTGCTAGCAGGAGCTTTATTACAAGCCTTTGTCATCTGCTGACCTTGCAAATGATGTGAAGTTCTAGTGTTGCCACACCAGCTGCTGTACAAAAGGAGGTGGTTAATAAGGAGACCACCTGACTCCTGCAGGATGAGGGTTATCTGAGACATTACTGGCAGTTACATTTTTCTTAGTAATAAAAGTCACTTGAGTTTACACTTGCTTAAAGAACTTCTAAGCTTAATGATTTGCCAGAAAATTACTGATTAAAAAAAATACCAAGTTGCTGATCTGATAGAGAGTACTAAAAGCAGTGTTCAGTCCAAAAAGATACAAAGAAACTTTGGCAAATGCTGCTGTTCTGTTAATAATGGGTATCATCAGTTTTTGACTGGGGTGCTAAGGGACATTACCTGAACCATGTACAACAAAAATCCATTCACGTTCCATTGTCCCAAATTGCTTGTAATTGTAGGGACCTCAGTTTGGGGTTTTTTTAAAGCCTCCTCGTTGTTTATTAGCTATGAACAACCCAGCAAGGATGTGAAAAGCAATTTTTTTTTCTCCAACAAAAAGATTTAGTAACAGCACATATATAAGTTAAGACAACTGCTTACTGTGTCAGCAGCTGCACACCAAGATCCTTCAATGAATAACAAAGTCAATAGAAAAAGGAAACAATGTCTGTAATCTGTAATGTTTATGAGACACACATTTTTGTTTATGACGAGTGCAAGGTACTTTTCAATATTAATGAACAAGAAATGTTAATCAGAGCAGTTTTCTGAGCTGCCTGTATCTTCCTCCAAGCCATCTTACTCTGGAAATGTGCATAATTCAACAACACTGATGTTTAACAGACAACCCAAGTTGAGCTGAGCAATTCTATTTTACCAGGTCAACGAGTGCAGTCTCATACAGAAGAAAGTGAAACCGTGTCCAATGACAGCTAAGCAAAAAGTCTGTAAAGTGTTTTTTGAAGACTCACATTCACTTCTTAGGAACTGCTTCAAAGTTGTAAGTATAACTTAAGCTACCAAAGGACCGTCTGGATACCCAAAAGTCATACTTCAAAGAAGTACACATAATTGTTGCAAGGATAGAGCAGTTCAGTTGCAGGTAACGTTAGAAGTTACGAGAACAACGTCCAGACACAAAAAAAGTGGTTACATCACTGTATATATATTAAGGTCCTTGACATCCAGAGAATGGTGTCATGACTTTGCACCATACTAAATAATGATCTAGAATTTGGAAATACAAATAAACCCCTCAATTAGGAAGAGAATAAAGGTTTGTGAATGGTCCTAACAAGGGTGGGAGCAGTAAGAGATAGAAACCAAAGGTCCCTTCCAGTTGGCCTGCAGGTGCATTGCCACAGTGCTGTCCCCAGTGCACCTTGCACACACTCCTCCAAACAATCCCCTTTGTGTTACAGGTGGACCCTGAGCCGTTCTACAGCATGTGTACAACTGACACCTGCCAATCACAGGAGCTGAAGGCAGCCTGCAGTTTAGCAGCAGCTTTTGTTCATTTATGCAACCGAAATTTTGTCCCTGTGGAAATTCCTCCTCAGTGGTAAGTTTTGTTTCTTTTCACCCTGAATATTCTGACTGCCTTGCTCCAGTATTGACACGACTGTTATTCAAGAATACGTAAGAAATTAACATTAACAAATTGGACTATGGGCATGAGCAAAACCATCCTCTTCCTGGAATTACTCTTTTGTTCCTTGTTTATTTCACACTTTCTGCTGCTCACTCACAAATACATTAATCATAGAATCATAGAATTGTCAGGGTTGGAAGGGACCTTAAAGATCATCCAGTTCCAACGCCCCTGCCATGGGCAGGGACACCTCCCACTAGAGCAGGTTGCTCAGAGCCCCCTCCAGCCTGGGCTTAAACACTTCCAAGGATGGGGCTTCCACCACCTCTCTGGGCAACCTGTTCCAGTGTCTCACCAC
>WTSP01018927.1:0-13705 GCA_025331215.1 Actenoides lindsayi | reverse complement strand
TCCAGCACCTCATCTCCCAGCCTGTATTGATAGTGAGGGTTGTTCTGACCCAGGTGCAGGACCCTGCACTTAGTCTTTGTTGAAACTCATGAGGTTCACCTGGGCTCTCCTCTCCAGCTCATCCAGGTGCCTCTGGATGACATCCCATCCCTCCAGCCTGTCAACAGCACCACTAAGCTTGGTGTCATCTGCAAACTTGCTGATGGTGCACTTGATCCTGCTGTCAATATCAGTGATGAAAATATTAAACAGTACAGGTCCCAGTACAGACCCCTGAGGGACGTCACTTGTCACTGATCTCCATCTGAACATTGAGCCATTGACCGCCACCCTCTGGATACGACCATCCAGCCAATTCCTTATCCAAATGTTCAGCACGCTGTAAATGTGTCAGGTGTGTTAAACACTGATACACTCCATGAACAAACCAGTGCATGATTTCAGCATTATGCAATTGCAGAGAGTTTTAATAGATCTTTGTTTAAATTTATTTTAATTGCACTTGCTCTGATAGGAATCAACTATACTTCTGGGAATACAATACAAATGGCCAAATTCCTCAATTCCTCCATTCCTTCCATGCCTTTTCCTCTAGATAGGGAGAGAGAAAGGGAAAAAAAAAAAAAAAAGAAATGGCAGGATACATAGCTATATCCGTAGCAGTAAATTAAACACTGTCAAGACCTGTTCTCTGGCTTTAAGGCCAGCTGACACAAACAAGCCATATCTAATTAGCCATTGTTAATCTTTCTTACCCTTCTGAATATGACATCTGCATTTAAAGTAGTAACTGGAAATTCTTGTGGCTACATTCTGACTTCAAGATGTGTCTAGAAAGTGTCTGTGAGAATACTAGTTTGATCAGGTCAAAATCATGCTGATGGACTGCTGTAACTACTTAAAGGGATAGGGAAGGATTTGACAAGGTATGTTAGAATAGAATAGCCATAATGCTTTTAAGAGTGATGTCGATTGGGTGAAAAGATTGACCTGAAGACGTTTGCATTTACAATTATTTTAGCAACTGAAATAGGCTTTAGTTTTGTATTAGGAAATTTTGGCTTCCCCAACTATACAGCACATTGTAATAGACAGGAGTGGGGGCTTTTTATTTGTTTTGGTGGGGTTTTTTTGGTATTTATTTGGTTTGGTTTTTTTCTTTGTTTCTTTGTTTCTTTAGTTTTGTTTTTGTTAGGAAACAACTTATTCACCAAACTAATAGCTGAAACCACTCACAATTTCAGGCTGAAAATATATGTTCAGCTGAACAAAAATAAATTAAATATTCAATAATATCAGAAAAGATAATTTCAGCCATTCCCAGATGACATATTTTGATTTTGGTCTGCAGGGAGGCATGTTGGAATCCAGATGTAATTCCACAAATTCAAGCCAGAATTACTAAGACAAGCAGAGGGAAATTACTGGAAGGGAAAGGCTGCTCTTCTTAGCTCAGAGGTCTCAACAGAAATTTTCCCTCTCCCAGCAAAATCCCTTAGTCTGCAAGTTATAGGGCAGCTGATGTGTAAAGCTGTTCCAAGCTGTATAGATTGAATGCTTATTAATTCAGAACCTATTAGGCACCTACCCCTCTTCCCAGCCGAGTATTTGAATCACAAGGTTTGCAATAGGTGTCATGAAACAACGAATGCTGAAAGGTATAATAATTCCTGCAAAAAATTCCTTTTAAATTTAAAGAGTAAACTTCTCTTGATTTTGACAATTCTTAGATTTTCAAGTAATGTAAAAAAACCTAACCCACAAACTGAATCAAGTATACTGGACTGAATTTATTTCTTTTAGAACAGTCAGAACAGCAAGAACTCTATTATATAGAATTTGGAATAGAAAAGCCTCCAAAACAGACTTCTTCATTTTATTTTTACTTAAGTCTTTGAGAGGAAAAAAAAGTTATTGCTTCATGTTACTCAGAATTCCTTTTCTCCCAGTTCTCAACTGAAGTTGAACAGTTATTTGATTTGATTTTATCTTACTTTATTTTCCACGATTTAGTTGGAAAGTCAGCAAGGACACTAACATTCTGCGTATCCTGTTGTGTATGCAAAATAAAAGACTCAAAGAATACTAATGACTGCCAGTTCACGCTGTCTGCAGAGGATTACTAAGGATTACATGTAATTATCTGAAATTGCACACTGTTTTTTGCCATTTTTTTTAAAAGTGGAATTGATAGGGCTTCTAATTTCCTGCTAAGATTTTACTTTTATATTTTACATTTAATATTTTCTCTTCTATGAAGAATAAAAAATTACTATAATAATTGAGTCCCTGAATGGCACTTAGTGATTAAACATACATAGATCTCAAAAATAAATATAAAAAGTTAGAGACAATACAAGTAATATATTCTACATAGTACAGAATCGTGTGCAAAATGCACTTTTCAAATGTCCCTGTTGAGACCATAGGCCAGATTCTAATTTTTGTTTTAGTGATTTAAAGGAGAATAGCAGAAATCTGTGCAATCATTTCAGGTTGACAGTGCAAAAGAGAAGGAAGATATGTCAATAAAACAAAGAAAAAATAATGATATTTGGAAAGTTTTGTAAATCTTTACATTTTAAACACAAACTGTAAGGTTTTATAAAACAAGGCAATCATTATTCTTTGAAACTTAGGATGGACAGTGAAAATTTTAGGCTGAAGAGATTTTAAGATGAAAGTCAATACTGTCAGACAGTCAAAGATTAACTAACTCTTCAATTAAGTAATTTACTTTACAAAGCTTGCAGAAATATAATTATCTTTAAGATCACTTCTTTGCTATCTTCTATGAAATTGGACAATAGGCTTAAAACTTAAGCAAATCACAAAAAAAAAGAAAAAAAAAGAATAAATATAAGCTTAGCAACAAATTCAGTTTTTATTGGACATGGACAATGGAATTCATGGAAATTTATGTGCCACTTGAGGTCCTCAGAAATTTTCCAGGTCCTTGAAGTGCCATATGATTAAACCAGATGTTTACGATATCAGTGGAAAAAGCTTGATTATTTTAAAATAAAAGGTCTTCTCTAGTAGAAATCCTTCTGGCTTATTTACTAGAGTTGACCTTGAGCAAAAAGCAACCAGGAATGATTAACCCAAACAGGGCAGACAAATGACACCAGTGCTCTGTGTCTGTTACTTGTGTGAGAAGAAAAATTCTTGCTCTGCTAATATGGAAGTAAGCAAAAACTCAGCAGTTCTTCATGATTGATTCTAGAAGAAGATTTAGAGACAAGGATCTTGGACTGAATTGGGCATTCTTTTAATTATGGTGTCAGACACACAGAACAACTTTTAATTACATTCCAACAAGCTCTCCTCATCAGTATTCCTGGCCAGTTTACATGGGGGCCGTTTCCCTGCCCTCCCTATGTTTTTCAGTTTCTGGGAGACTGTGGTGTAGGAAATGAGTGCAACAAAACCCACTGTAAGAATTTATGGAAGGAGCAGGTGGTTTTTGTTTTGCAAAGTTTCTAAAAGATTTAACTTACTCATATTCTCCTATCTTCAGAAAGTGAGGGATTCAGGCCTTCCATTTGTATGCCAGATACCGAGTCCTCATTGTAGCGCCTGTGGGATTTTTGTTCAATAATGGCAGGCTAGTTTTTCTGTTAGTCTTTTTATATCCTTCAGATGTCAACAGTTACTTGTGTGATTCTGTTGCATCAGGTTTCATCTTAACTAAGCTACCAAATAATAAACAAGTTTGCCACTAATTACCTCTTTTTCTTTGTGTGGAATACACAATTTTTAATGATTACAGCTTGTCTTCCTTTTGGACAAACGGAAGAAATCATGTAATGTGTGGTGTTCTGTAACTTTGTTTTCATCCTCCTATTGTTACAGTGCAGTGTCTTCTGCCAACAGGTTGTCTGCGCTGTGGTCTTACAGACTGCAGGTCCTCCAGTCTTGAAAGAAAGAACACATTTCTCAAATTTATTGCTGTGAACAGTGTTTTTTGTTAACAACACATGCCACTCTTGACCCTGGTTTTGCTGTTTCTTCTAATGCCTACATTGATGCATCTCCATTCATAGTTCATCTCAATCTTAATATTCCTGTTACAAGTCTCCTCGGTAGCATCTTACTTCTTCTCTCAGAAAGTCTAAAAACTGAACTCCAAAGGGTGGAAGGACATTAAAGAGCAAACCTAAGAGGACATAATTCTTTATGTGTAAAGTTTTGAAACAGAAAAAAAAGTCATTTTTAAGCTGTAATGGTAGACCAGTAGGGATGCTACTGTCCTGGCCAGTGTTATCACACATACTTCAAAACAAAGTAGAAATTCTGTAGTTCAAGAAGGGAAACAGAAACTGTACATGAGATTGGGTGAGACCAGGATGGTTTTAGTCTGTTGCAAACACTTTCCTCACACTAGTCCTTGTTGTTAGTAAGGCACTGGCAAAGTGGAATGAAGATTCATCACATCTAGGTGTAGGTTAATTAGGCAGAAGTCGTACAGCCAACAGGTGACTCTTGCAAAGTATACAGAGTTTATGTTGGGATAGGAGGGAGATTCTGTTATTTAAGAATCCCTGGACCACATTTATTCCCATTGTCATAGGTGCTGTGTGAAAGACCACTCAGTCTTGCTGCAACATGTGGTGGGTATGGCCTTTCAGGCTACTGTGGGAGTAAAAGTAACATGCTATGTTCAGTTCTCTTCTGGTCCACCAAGAATTGTCACTTGCATATTTAAAGTTTGCCAGAGGAAGCCTCTAACAGTTTATTTTGATCATTTTGGTTGATTCCTCTACATTTTACAAAACCTACTATGTCTGATATAAACGGTTTTCATAATTACAATGTTCAATTTTACAGCTTACGGAAAGATTTATTTAATTTTTTTTGTCACTGCTACTGCACGATATGAGATGATGACTAGTACATTCTAATTATATTTCCTAGTCTAGGGAACTACCATAATTAGACCTTCCAACATCGTTCTTGTCACTTTACAATGAATCCCAAATTCCTGGTAGAACTTTATTATCACAGTTCCAAAAATCCATCAAAAACCACACGAAATTCCATCTCTACAGCCAGATTATACCTTCATTAGCAAAACTAATTAGCAGCACAGTTAAGGGAAAAGAAAGGGAAAGAGAGCTTCAGTTCAGTCTCAGTCAACTAATTATTTCACAGACTTACAAAAATCTGCAAAAGAGGATACATAAAGTATGAACATTGAGTGAAAATCAACACAACTTTCAACAAAGGATTTGAAATTATTGAGTATATCATACAGGCAACTAGGAAACTACTCTGTAACATCTCATATACCAAGGAATCCTTGCAATACTATAATGATTAGAGCCTTGTTCAGGACTTATCTGATGAAACCAAAGTTTTCAAGTGTCAAAAATTTTTCTTGATTTATCTTCATCATTTAATAAAGTTGTAAAAACTACTCAGTATTTTCCTTCATGTAAGTTTCATCTGAAGACCATGCAGATATTATTGGTCAAGGTAAAAGTTTAGAAACATAATTTCTTTTTTAAAACCTTATTTTAAAAGAATAGTTTGAAAGACTAAAGAGGAAGTTGTATAGCTAAGTCTCTTTGATTTCCTTTGGGAGCTGAGGACATGAAAGCTGACTGTGCCCTTGAAAAAAATCTACTGAGAATATGTCAAAATTGGAGAATATCCCAGAGTATCATCTCACTGAAATACTTTGGCAGCCCTACATCAGATGATGAGGCCATGGGATTGTGAATGTGTTATATGTAGAGAAAAGGACAGAATTACTTTCTGAGGTCATACAAAACTGTAAAGACTTGTGCTGACTGAAGGAAAAAAAAAAAATCTGTTGATTTTATTATTTAATAGGGTTGTACTGAACTAAAAATTATGTATGAGCTTGATAAGGTTACATGTAGAATGAGCTTGTCCAAAAAAGCAACATATGAGGAAGATAAATTGAAATGTTTCAAAATGGCCATATAATTCCAGTTTAGTCAGCTGGTCTAAATTCACAACATTCCACTGAAGTCTGAGGGGTTATGCCCATTCATCCCTGCTGAGCATTTGGGCAATTAAATGTATGAAGTCCTGGCAGTCATGTTAGATGTCAAGGAAGATGTCAGTTTGAATGAAAACTTGGAGGTAGTGAAAGCCTCTGCATGCAGTTAAAGAGTGGGCTGCCAAAAGGCTAAATCAATGCACGTTACAAAAAAATCCAAAACATTCCATAGTTTAACACTCAAGGAGTTAAAAGTGGATCAAGATCTCATAAAAGGTCTAAATGCTAAGACTGGGGAAGTGCCAGAGAGAGGTGGTTGGGAGGTTGTTCGTGTCGCAGGACTATCAAGGGCCTGATTAAGCTTCCTACAGTCTCGACTTCCTCAGGTGGTTTGTAACCTGTATTAAATCCAAAGCCTTAAAATGTCTCAAAGGTCAAAACAGTTCAGGACAGATGCCTTCATGATTTAAGAGTGACAGCTTATAAAGGAAATCTAGTGCTACAGTACAGAACAATACTACGCTGAGCACATCAATCCTCTTGGATTACAAAGAAGTTCTGGGATTTGGTTGGGTAGGGAATTTATACCAGTGGGAGTGATGACAGCCCTGTCAATATTGTCAAGACATCGTATTTCTTAGTCGGCACTTTTGCTATCCCTCTCTCATCAGACCCTTCAAGACAGGTAAAAAAACCATAACCAATGACAACAAGAAAACCTGTGAGAGGGTCGCTTTCAAATGGGGAATTTAAGAATGAGAATGATTTAAAATACAGATTAGAGAGGATCAGCAGCTGCCATCAGGATGCTGCAGTAGGCAAACACAGACTAGGAATTGTTAAAACGTCTAAGAGGAGTAAGTGACAGAAACTAATTCTGCTCTGACTTGTGCTTGTGCTGATTCTGCTGCATCCTATTGCATTACAGGAAGTAGATGTGTGAGAACCAAAGACTAATTAGAGAAAACAGATTAGCCTTTTAAGTTGGCCACCTGGTATCCACCCAGTTCCTGCACAGCTATGGACCCATGCTGATCATTGTAAGAAATGCGTGGGGTTTGTTCTTTTCTTTCCTTTTCCTTTTCTTTCTTTCAAAAATATCCCACCAAAGCTACGCTTCACTAGGAGTGCCAGATCAAAACCATATAAAAATTGAATTGTGGATTCAATATAAGATTAAAATTAAAACATCAGATTAATTATAAAAAATACTTAATCTTTATAAATTTTAAGCAGGTTCCTATCTACTTGGGTATAAATTCTAATTAGATAATTTGTTCAAGTCAATCAATACAATAATTTGAATGTTTAATGTTGGAACCAAATTATTATCTATTTTTTAAGTCAAAATTTTGAGAGTAATACTAAAGCTTCATTATTCCATAATTCCTAGAATTCTGCTTTTATATGATAGTTAACCCTTATCTTCCTAAGAGGAGATATTGAATGAAGTTCAATAATCATCACTTGTAAGAAATTGTGGAGAGCAATCTTAATCTTGCTAAGGCTTTAAATGCAGAAAACAGAGCATAGTCTTATGGTTAATTTTGAGAGGAAAAATTGAGAGTGAGATTAAATCTAAAGCTGTTGCTTTTTGTTCCTTCCCTGACATAAAAATTAAAAAGGTCTATGAATGTGCATTCAGAAATAATACTTGGAAAATTCAAGTCAGCTACTCAACATTTATTTATCTGAAAAATGGAAATTAAGTTCAAATTTATGAGTATTAAACCAACATCACACTCCTCTGAAACATAACATTTTCTGTTATTCTTTTCCTTTTGGAGCTGTCAAACATCTTATCTTTGGGAACAAGACTGTCCAACCTTGTAGCAATTGCCTTTTTTCACTCTATTGTGCTCAATGACTGGCAAAAAAATATACTTAATAATGTAATGTGATACTGGAACAAATTGGGTTATGCAGAATAAATTAATTTATTAGCAAAAATATAATTTCAAAATGCAAAATAAAAATATTTTGCTAAATAAAAAAATTCTAGAGTGTTCCAATATTTATATTTTCCATTTTTATCTTATGTTAAGCCTCAGTTTGACCAAAGTTTATGAATGTGCTTTTCCTCTACCCCACAAAAGATTTTATTTTCTACTTTTTGGGAAAGGGTTACAAATTTCCTAAATGGAATATTAGTGATGATAAATAAGAATGTATTGTATGTAACCAACCGACATTCCTTCCTACCCCTTTCATCATAAGCCAGAGACATAAGAGCAGCTCCTTAATAAACTCTAAGAAAGGTTAACGAGTTTGCCTTCAGTGAATCATGAGAGAGAGTTTTCAGCATGAAGAATCACTCACAGAAAATGCTTTACTTCTGCTACTAGCTTCTTTTAAAATTAGCAGACAGAAGTTCAAACCCTTGCACTAAATACAGCAGTGGTGCTGTCACATGCAGCAAGAGAAAATCTGTCAGCCATCCATAACATTAAGTCTAAAATATTCTACCTCTAATCTAACTTCAGAATTTAACACCATCACTCAAGCAATAATCACTTACAATTAGTACCTAAATTGAACGGTGTTTTCTACAACTTCTGATTCATTTTGCAATGTGTAGGTAATTTTATTTGGATCAGTCTCTCTAACTTAATTTAAGACTTTAATTATGGAAATATTATTTGACCTCCATTTCCCCTTTAAAAATGTACTAAGTTCCCTGGAAGCCTTATTTTCTTGGTAATAGAATTTAATCTAAGGTTAATGACACATAAATTCTACCTGAGTACTTAATTCCATATTTAATTCACCTTTTTTTTTTTTTTCATTTAACTTAGTTACAAAAGATTACAGTAGAACTGAACCAAGCCTCTGTGATTTTTAAGGTTATATTACCTTTGCTCCACTTAAAAAAAAAGTTCTTCTACCTTTTTCTGAAAGTGTCTTTAAGCCTAGTAATTCCAAGTTAAGAGGTAAAGCATCTTGCTTCTTGAACAGAGCACTACAGATGCTAGCAGCATCAAGTTTGTCTTTGCTTTGCACTGGATATGTTATTTGGTTATGTGAGCTCACTATAGGAAAAACATTGGGGAAATGGAATAGAATTTTTTTTCTTGCGAATGCACAAGTTCTAGCTCATATTTCTCTGCATATGAAACTGCTCACATAAACCAGATTCAAGTTCAAATGTTTTGTGTAGTATGGAAAGTCAGAGTGAAGAAAAGAGCCTTTTCCCACAAAAACACTAACTTATTTGTCAGAGAAAAATTCAGCTCAGTGCCATTCAATGCCACTTTACACCAGGGCAAGAGACAGAGTTAGGATGGAGAGAGACACATTCTGATAGGAAGCTCAACACACTTACAGTATGAGCAGCAAGGGAAAAAGCCAAACATGAATTAAAGTGATAAACACAGCCATATTTAGCTTACTGGTAGGCAGAGATCTGCTTATGAAGGTCACTACTGTTACTCTCTAAGGCTTTGTTGTATGACTGTACCTACCTCTTGTCATAAGCCTCCTATATTGTCATAAATTTTCTAGGGAATTTTTGTTGCTTAATTGTGGTTTGTACAGCAGCTATAGCAAAATGGTTCATTGATCTTCACTGTGCTCCTGGTTGTTAACAAAACACCAGAAAAAAAAAGAAAAGAAAAGAAATAATACTAAGAAGAGACAGGTGAAATGAAAGTGTATGAGGTGTTACCTGAGTCAGCAGGATGATGGGAGCACAGTAAAATCATGGCTTTGAGAGGGAAATAGAAGGATCAAGCCTTCTCAGGCCAGGTTCTGCAGGAGTTTCAAGAAGCAGAGCTGGTCCGCCAGACTTCACCCTTCTTGAGCACCTTGGTGTGCTGCAGGCTCCCTAAGCCCAGCAACAGGGAGCACTTCTGAGTCTATACCTGGCACTGATCTGAACCCTGTTTTACCACTGCTAGCTGCTGCTAGATGTGAAGGAGCATGCACTGTGTAGCCATTAGCTAATTTAAGCAGAAGGAATAAACTGACATCTGTCCATACTCTGGCTTAATATTGTCTAAACTGGCTATAATATATTATATAATATAGCCTAAACTGGCTATAACATTTCTTTTTAAGAGGGGTTAGGCAAGTTGTTCAGATAAAACTAGAGAGTGGGCACAGCACCCAGGTAGGACTTGTCCAATGGGTAGCATAGATATTTGCTGAAGACAGTGACTGGGACAATCACCATCTGACGTATCTTGTAAAGAAGCCTGAAACCAGACCTGTATAAATGGCAAAACCCAGGAATCCCCAAATTCAGTCAAGGTCAATGTCATAGAATCATTGAACAGTTTGGGTTGGAAGGGACCTTATGATAATCATCTAGTTCCAACTCCCCTGCCATGGACAGGAAGGAGCACCTTCCACTAGATCAGGTTGCTCAAAGCTCCATCCAACATGGCCTTGAATACTGCCAGGGATGGGGAACTCTGGGCAACCTGTTCCAGTGCCTCACCACCATCAAAGTGAGGAATCTTTTCCTTACGTCTAATATGAATGTATTCTCTTTCAGTTTAAAGCCATTATCCCTTGTCCCATGACTATGTGCCCTTTTATGATGCCCCTCTACAACTCTCACGTAGGTCCCCTTTAGGCACTGAAAGACTGCAATAAGGTCTTCCCAGAGCTTTCTCTTCTCCAGGCTGAACAACCCCAACTCTCTCAGCCTGCCTTCATAGGAGAGGTGTTCCTCCCTCAACCTGCTGATCATGTTCCTTTTGATACAGCACAAGATACAGTTGGCTTTCCAGGCTAAAGTGCACATTGTTGGCTCATGTTGATCTTCTCATCCACCAATACCCACAATCCCTTCTCTTCAGGGCTGTTCTCAATCCCTTCTCTGCTCAACCTGTACCTGCGCTTGGTATTGCCCTCACTTATGTGCAGGTCCTTGCACTTGGCCTTCTTGACTCATGTGGTTCCCATAGGCCCACCTCTCAAGCCTGTCAAGGTCCCTCTGGATGGCATCCCTTCCCTCCAGCATGTCAACTGCACCATACAGCTTGATGTCATTAGCAAACTTGCTGAACATGCACTCAATCCCACTATCCAGATCACTGAGAAAACAGTGCCAGTCCCAATACAGACCCCTGAGGAATGCGACTCATCACTGGTCTCCACTTGGACATCGAGCCATTGTCCACAGCTCTTTGAGTGCATGTCTGACAGGAAGTATCTGTGGCATTGCTAAAACTGCTCAAGAAGTCTCTGAAGTGATGGTGAATACATCTTCCACAAAGAAAGAAAAAAATATATCTTGAAACCAAATTCTCGGAGGCGGGGGGTGGGGGGGGGGAAGGGCAGCAGGGGTGGTGGTACGGGAGGGATGCGTGCAAAGGTTAAACCAAATTCAAACTTTCTGCAAATGTAATAACATCAGAAACAAGGAGGATATGCTCAAAATGAATATGGCAGTCAGATGAAAAAACATTCATAGAAGAACTAAAACAATATATCACTGTCTCGGAAAAAATAAAAGGCAGGCTAAAAGAATTAAAATAACAATCTTCACGGCGTTAGCCAAAAGAAATTATTTCAAGAAATCTCTAGAAGATCAGTCACGGAAAACCGAAGCTCACAGACCCAGAATACATTATCAAGATCTGGAGAAACATGCAGGAGAATCCAGCTAAACTGCACAACTTCAAATGAATTCAGCTGGAAATTCAATAACAGGAAAATGTAAACACAAATAACAAAAATGACTAAGGCAACCTTTAAAAACAAAGAACTGGAAAGCACAAGGACCTGATGTCATCCATGATTCTGGATTAAGTGCTTTGCTCTGCTGCAGCCACTGTTTCTATGTGTTTTGTAAGAAGAAAAATCATTGAAAGGATGACACACAACAGAAGAGCATCAGTAATGGAAAACAAAACCAATCAAGTGATTCTAACAACTAATCAGTCAATATGTCTCCCCTCCTTCCTCAGAAACTGCTAAAGTTGGTTTTATAATATCAGATTTTGAACTCTGATTGACATTTAACATAGGATCAAAACATAGGATCAAAACATAGGCAAATGAAAAGCAAAAGACATGAAAGCTCTACTTCTGATTGACTTCTGGTTTCAAAGATTGTTCAGTCCAAGTCAAGAAATTATAGCTGAGAGAGATTTGTCATAGACCCCAGCAAAAGATTTCATTCAGCAGTCAGTAGGACTGTTGCAACTGTTCCAGCCTGAACCTGGCTGTGTCTAATTTACTAGGGAGCAACAAGAGCTGCAAGATGTCTTTTTTTCACCAGATTAGGCAATGTCTGTCTGGGGAAATGTTGCTTTGTAAACTGTCGCTTTGTCCTTAAACTGACCTCTGCAGCATAACAGGAAGCATACTTATAAATCTTATCATTGCTAGCTTCATCTCAGCTTGTGTGCTTCTGAGACATTGTCGGGATGTTTCACTGCATGTACATCCTTTGTTCCTGGAGAAAGAGTGTCATATTCCTCAGACTTTCCAATTTCTGTCTTTAAAAAAATGCCAAAATTTTAAAGTCAAAAGCATGCAAGTTTAATGTACAGATGCAAAATTTGAAATTCTTCATTATAAAGCCAGAAATAATGTTACTAAATCAGGAAATTAAAACAGTAAAGCGCGTCCCTTATTAACTTACTGGCATCACAGCAACCTGCCAGTTAAGCTCCTTGACATATATATATGGGCCGTAAAAAACAAAGGCACAATTCAGCTGAGCATCCATCCATCTTCTGGGTACCAGAATTCAGAATAGGACCATAATTACTTCAGCAATCAGTGCGCCTATGCACTTTCTCTCCATCACTGGTGCTGTTTTCCCTGAACTATGCTTTCTCTTTGTGTTCAAGATTTCTCTCTCTCATTTTAATTTTTACATGGATCAAACCGTACCTGCACTGAACTGCAATTCAGTACATTTTCCGTGTCTCATAGGTATTGCTGTACTTGAATATTTTAACTTGTATATACCTTCCAGCTTACATGCCTTTCTATCAGCAACATTTTCATGACTCAATAAGACACACTTATTAAAAAGTATTTCCTGAATATGTCTTACAAAACATAAAGCCTCTAAGTTTGTCTTGAACTTTTCATAAAGTCATGACATAATATTAATCAAACAACAGCCTGATCCATGAAAACATTTTTTCAAAGCACCTTTTCCAAAATTTTTGGAATTAATGGGAGAAGTATAAAAGAAAAGATATACGATTTTAATATATTTCTTTATCAGTTACAGTAATATGAAAAGCATTTCAGAAATAAAGAAAAGGCTGCATCAGCCATCTCATGACATCCAAATGGACAGTATTTTATTTGGTAGAATTGTACCTTTTCAGGTGCATCATAAAACTGAGCTCAGGAAAAACTGACAGCACTAAAATGGATGACAAGCAATCAGTACATGTAGAGTTTTACTTCATAAATTCTACCAGCTGAAGATCAGCTTTAGAGATGATAGGCAAAACCCTCTTAGATGAGCAAAAGTGTTAGGAAGCTGATGAGTATTCTGCTAAATGATCCAGAACATACCATTTTGTAGTGGGTCTGGCTGAGCTGCTTTTCCCCATCCAGCCTTTATGCTGCGGTACTGGGAGCTGGAGGGTGTTGATAACACACCCGTGTTATGATTGCCAGTGCTCACACAGCACCAGAGGCTGGGAGGCAGGATGGGGGGGGCTCCTCAGAGCTGACCAGGGGGATATTCCATACCATATGATGTCAGCTCAACTATAAAGGGAGAGGGCAGGAGGAGGATGTTGGGGGCATTCTGCT
>WTSP01018926.1:0-64497 GCA_025331215.1 Actenoides lindsayi | reverse complement strand
GCCGGGTCGGGCCCAGGGGCTCCTGGCGGCCGGAGGGGGGGGGGGGGGGGGGGTCGGGTCCCCCGGGGAAAATGGGGGCGAGGGTTAGGCTCGGCGCGGCCGTTGCAACGGCCTGGAGCTTTCCCCCAGCGACGCTTCAGCCTGGGTTCTTGCACGGGCCGAGGCGGGCGCGCTGAGGGGATCTTCGGGCCCCCCTCTCTGCCCCCTCTCAGTTTTCCTCTCATCCCGGTCCGAGCTGGGATCCCTGTTATAAGGCGTTCTCACTGCGTGCGTGTTGTTATGGAGGTGGAAGCCGCGTTTCGGGACGCGAGGCACTTTTATTTCCTCGACGTGGTTTGGCGAGAGACCTGCCATGTGAACAGGCGGCAAGCTGGATAGGCTGGAGGCTCGATAGAGAGAGGGGAAACTAGGAGGAGGTTTATTTCTGTATAGAAACAGCACTTGGAGATATGACTAAGGGATCAATCCTAACACTGGAGACATGGTAGGTAGGTTGGAGAGTGTAAGGCGTTCAGTCTTCTTTCATGGTACACAGAAGGTCCCTGTCTTATGATTTCTTTTTTTTGTTCCATAGCCAATTGGAGACAAAATGGACCATGATTATTTTTTATGTAATACATAACAACATAGTCCCTACTTTTAAAGTTTTAGACATGTGACTTAAAACGTTTCTTAGATTAGATGATACTCCCACATCAGTTTGATGATTTGACTTCTGCAGATCCTGTATGGACTACAGAATATGCATATTCACATTGCAAATAATAAGTTAAAGCTAAGCCGGAACCTATTCCAGAATGTTTAATACGTTTTGAAGGTTAGGTTGCTGTGCATGTTTGCTGATCAGAAACAGGAAAAATGGCAGACTACTCTCATGTGATGAAGTCATGCTGTGTAAAGTTCATTCTCTGCAACTGCTTCTCATACACACACACACACCTGAAAATCTGCTCATCCATAACACGATCATAGAAGTACAAAATGAAAAGTAGATAGCATATGCCTCCTGCTAATGGATTTATTTGTCCACGTTATGGGTGTATTGTGCTCTTTTGAACCAGTGGTATGGAAGGGTGCAAAGCAACCTTCCCATATATGTTGAAGTAGAGTGGCACACATGCAGCATTTTCAATTTTCATCCTAACACAGAACAGAAATATTCTTACCTGCTTAAATACAAACGGAAGTTCTAGCAGATGATTGCTTTCACGTCATTAATCTCAACATGTTGCTACCTGATAAAACTTAATAGTACAGACAGTGCTTATTATTTCTCAAACAATAAAACCCACTTCTTTTGCTGATCTGGTGGCGAAACTATGTGTGGCTTTAGACTGAAAGCAGTGTTTCTTGGTATTCTGTGACTAATCTCCATTTCAGAAATGGGCCTGTTTTATTTCAGACATCTTCCTCTCAGCTGTAGTAAAAGTGTGATGTTTTTCATTGATACAATCAGAAATGTTCAGTCAAATTCTGATGGATAGCTGCTGAAAGGCAGTAAAACACTGGATTTCATTTGAACATAAGTTATGAGGAAGAAAGCTATGCTTGCTAAAATCCCTGTTCTGCAATCATTTGTAAGTTTGACTAGTTCCAAAGGACTACTTTGCGTGTAAAACTATCGTTAATAAATTCGGCATTTTTATAATGACTGTCCTGTTCTCAGAAGGCATGTTTATGGTATTAGCTAAGAATGTAAAGTCCAGTTCTTAAACTGTTCTCTTAGCTTTCCAGCATGGGTCGCCTGAAGTTATGCATACAAAACAACACATGCTAAAATAAAGTGTGAAACCTCTCAAATTTAAGATAATGTAAGATTTGCAGTCAGATATTGTTGGATTTCTGGGCTTTCTTAGTGAAAGCGGAGAAAGTGAAAGAGCTGTTTTACAAAAGGTCTCAACATTATTCACAGCATGGTGGGAATCGTGCAGGCTAGTGAGTGTGTGAGAACTCATTTTGTCTGTAAGACTGTCTTACAATGCATAGATGTTGTGGGGACTACAGAGGTACCAGTCTCTGTTCACTGAATAGTTAATTATTTTATTGAGAGTGGAATAGCTTCAGCAGTAGAGATCGGGATATCTACAGAATACCCTGTAGGTCAAAAATTCCTGAACTTGCTGGCTGTACAATACTATTGTAGACAGAGAATTGTGCTTTTATAATGGCAACTTTTAACTGCAGCAGCCATGAGTTTTGTGCTGGACTGCACATGCATGTTAGAGGTGATGTGCTTCCAGCTTTACTGTCTCTTCTGTGGAGATGACAGCTGTGAGCTCTTTGCCAGGATGCATGGTTGAGGAGATGCCACTTACTGGTTCAAGTGATAGGATCATTTGGGAGTTTTTCAGGTGGGTTTGGTGATTACAGCAATTTCTTGGAGGGTGGAAGGTCCAATTTCAAATTATGGCTGTAAATTAGGCATCCTCTAAGCTATTAAGTTGATATCCTCTTCTCGGACAAAAGAGCGTAGGGAGGAAGACAAAAGCACCAGCAACACTTTTATTTATGCAATTTGAACCCCTCTGTTTTGACTGAAGCTATTCACCCAGTCCAGTAGAAACCATTAGTAATTTTGTCTGACTTTGGTTCCAGTTCTTCTCGGAATTTCAGTTTCTGCCCTTTGTGTTGCAGTCTTCTGACTGTATGATTACGTTGCAGTGAAGTAACAAGTTTCTGCCTGTCAGCTAATTGTGATGAGTATGTGATCTTAACTGCCCATCCGAATTGTGAGGTAAAACTTAAACATAGAGGTTTGAACTAGCACGTTGCACTTAGCAATTGTGGCAAGCTAGGAAAGAACACTCAGAGTCAATTAGTTTGGCTCTGGCAATGGGTGTTAACTTAAACAGGTTGCGTAATTCGATCACATTTTCATTGTGTAGCCCATTCTCTTAGTCCTGTTCTTTGTACCTATATTTTGAACACAAGTTTACCAGTAAATGTGCCACTTAAAAATTCTCATTTTCCTACAGGAACAAACACATTTTTTGTATTGACCAAACATGTTTGCTGCTTTATTTTTATCCAGCTATACTCTGAGCAGGTATTACCAGCTGAATAGGTGGGGTTTGATGGTTGTATAGATTAGTCTATTTTCTCTGAGGAAATTAAGTTCAAACTGTATCCTGGAAGAATAGTTAGAATCCATGTACTGTTAGGTGTATATGTTTTTTAAAATCAATGGTACAGTGTAAGTAAATCACAAAAGCTAACTTTATAATGTTGTAAAACTTTATGTTTTTAAGAAAAGAAGTAAACATTTTTCTTAACCCCCCCACGCAAAACAAACAAACAAATAAATAAAACCCACTACCAAAACAAACCCACGCATCCACCATGATTTATACAAGTTTTAATCCTTGTGATGTTTTAATTTAGGGGATAGGTGTTTTGTTGTCTTTAATCTGAAAAATTTGATGGATATTTTAGTGGTTATAAAAGTTAGAGATTTCCTCACAGTCTTGCTGCTGGAAGTAGAATAAAGTCAAGTTTCCTATTTTGTAATCTTATATTTGTATTGAGCAATGCAGTATATTCACCTAATTGTGTGTCTCAGGTTGGTAATAGTTAATCTGTACCACTGAAACAACTGATATCCCACTTAAATGCGTCTGGGTCACAAACAAGATAGATACTTTGTGGACTCTTTCTTTAAAGTTAGAGCTGGAGCTTTCTTCTTTACTGTCTATCCATATCCAGTGAACTGAAGACTTGTATTTTTGATCTAGTGTAGCTGTCTTATGCTAACGGGTAAGACTTCATTTTGCATGCTTTATTACAATCTATTGCTCCCTGTTCTTTCCCTCCCCGGGTCCTATAAATAGAGGTTAGCAGGATATCCTTTGCAGTGGTTCTTCATCAGTTACTGAAACTCATGCACCCTGGTTAGATTCCCTCTGTTGTACGGCAAAGCAGCAAGGACACAACTTCCAATATCTGTGGCACCCTTTATCTCTTGAAGAAAACAGTGAAAGCTGCTACCTGTTGTAGCTGCCTAAAATGATTCCCATATTCCAGTAGGTGCAGTAGGCTGTATTTTTAAGTCATTCAGTGCTGGCTCCCACATGTCCTGGGGGAGTGCTTAACCAGCAGTTCAAATGCTATTTGGATGGGGTAGAGAGAGAGAAAGAGAAGAAAGTGCTACTAGTGTTTCACAGTGAATTTAGTCTTTTTTGTAATTGTGAGACCCAGACAAATTATTGCAGAAGTAACGTGCAGCTCTTTTGGCATGGAAATTGCTTTGTTGCTTTTATGACTGTATCATGGTAATTGAAGGGTCATCATCTCTGTGATCCTTGAAAGAGATGTGTCTGTTGCTTCTGGACTGAACTGTTTCCAGTAATATTGAAAGCTGTGGCATTCTCATAGAGATTCTTGATAAGAGAAGAAATGAGATGAACAGCTTTTCAAGAGACATACTGGACTTAGCGAGCACAGAACTGATCCTAAGAGGCAGATAAGTTTCAGAAACATTTGTGTAGAGACCAAAATTCTATTATGTATACTTTTAGGTCATTTTCATATGAACGTCTTTTGTAAAGGTGTTTCTCCCCAGTGGTTCAGCATTTGTGAATGGCCTTTCTAGGCCACAAAAATAGCTTAGTTGCTGAAGTACTACTTAGTTTCATTGCCTGGGGTTCATATCTGGTCAAATTTAAATCTCGCTTTATTTTCTAAAGAATGTAGCCTGACAGCCATGAATTTTATGGTCATCTCTTGCCTTCAGCAGCACCTAATACTTGGTATGCTTCACAGCTGATGGTCAAGAATTTAAAACTTACATTGATCCTCTGAGACATAGCTTAGCAACTGAGGTTTAGCAGACATCTTCTTTCTCCTTTTCTTAGTAGCTTGAGAAAGGGTGGGGACCTAAAGAGGAAAGGAAGCAATGAGTCTTACAGGAGAAGGAAAATATATGTGGCTGTTCTTTGGACCTGTAAATATTTTTTGAAGCTTCTGACTTTCTAAAGATCTCATCATGCGTTGATAGTAGCGCTATTTTGTGAACAAAGTATTATGGTATCTGTGCTTGTTGGTCATGTCTTCCATCCTTGTCTTTTTTTTTTTTCTCCTGTAGGCACATGAACAAATAACTGCATCTATACTGTACACCTCTAAGTGGCTTGTAGTTTGGCCGTATCGGGTAAATGCATAAATAAAATACGTTGCAAAAATGAATGAATGAATGTACAGAGTACAGACTGTGTCATACTGACTGTGTTGTATGTGTGTATGGTGGCCCTGTAGAGAAATGGTCTTGAACACATAAGACTTGATGAAATTGTTGAGAGTGTGTTAGATTGCTCTGTGAAAATTGGAGAAGGGAAGCTTTAATGAGCATATCAATGACGATCACTAAATACTGTTTCTTTCAGTAGATCATGCTTCTGTCTGTGCTGCTTCTTTTCTGTGTGTTTTATTCACTAAGTATATAAAACAAAACCATACCTCTAATAAAGAGACCTTTTTTTATGGCAAAGAAACTTCATGAAGAGAGCAAAGCCGGGGAAGTCCGTTCAAGTCTTACAAGGTATTTTTACCTTCCCACTATGTTACCTCATGCTTAAAACAGATAAATAGACTTAAGATATACATCAAGCTCAATACACCCGAAAGGATACAAGTCTGATCTTTTTCCTTACTGTGCTAATGGGATAGGTCTCACTATATGACACTGTCTCACATTTTTCCTAGTAATTCCAGGTTTGGAAAGTGTATGAGCTGCCTTTTTTCTCTGACCATGTTTCTTAAGTTTTTCCCTTGGCACCTCTGTTCCTTCTGTACTGGTCCACATGCATCGCTGTCTGGTTTTGCTTTTCTTGTAATGAATTCAGTAACAAAATGAAGATGATAGTATTCCTATAGTATTCCTACATTTCAGCTTCCTCTTGTTGGTCAGACATGCTGTGCCCAGACATGCTGTCTTTAAGAATTCTAAGGTAAGGCTGCGGGTAAATTTTGAAGATAGTGGTTCTCCCATTTGCTTCAAAAACTGATAGTTCTCAAGTTTCTGTGTAAAATAGACCCCGAAAGGGCATTCATTAATAATAATTTGCTGCCTGAAAGGCTGAAAACCCAAGGCCATCATGCTTCCTTCTCCTGTTACCCACCTCTCCTAGTACACCTCACCCAGGGCTTATGAACTCGAGCAGGTTCTACTGTTTGAGTTGAAAGGCCGCCTGTATTCACTCCTGCCACGTGTTTTCTGTAGTATTTCTGTACTTTACATTTAGTTTTAATTTGGGGTGGTTACTAGCTTGATCTTTAAATAGCAGGCAGTATGGTTAGTCTCCCTTTTGCTATCTGCTACGGTTTAATAAGTGACTCATCTTTGTTATTTAATTGCATTTATTAGCATGAAAATGAGCTGGTGATTTTTCTGCCTTTGAGGTTCTCGGCTTTTTAGGTATCTTGTCCTATATACTTCTGTATTATTGTGAAAAGTACGCGGAATTACTTTTGAATCAATATTTTGTATTGTGGCTTGAGTTTAGTAGTTTCTTTACACATAACATCTCCACTTTTTGTACTACGTGGATTGATATGGAGCAACAAAGAAATTACTCTTTTTAAAAATATGGTTCTTTTAAAAATGTACAGCTACAGTGTACACGTTTTTAAATACAGGGAGGGAGGTTTGAGAAATGTTTGGAATTTCTTAAATTAAATTGTATCCTGAGCTAGAGCTTCTGTAAAACAAGTGTGATTTATTTTTTTTTTTAATACTGCTTTCAACAGGTGAGACTGTTACAACTGAAATAGGAAAGTGGCTGAGCTTTCTACTAGCTTTCCTACATTAGTTTTTCTGTATGTATGGAAGAATCCAGACAACAGGAGATAATTTTTCTTAAACCCTTGTAATTATCAAAACTGAATAAAGATATGAGTTTTGAATAGTCCTTGGATTAAGTAGTTTTACATAAAAATAAACTCTGACTTTGTTTCCTTTCCTCTTGTCTCTCGTCCTATGGTACCCCACCCCGTCCTAGTGAACAGGGTACCTACCCTGGGTGTCTTTCATTGCCAAGTGAATGGGTTGGAGACGGTGGGCAGTAGAAATAGAGGCAGAGTGAAACTCCTGCTTTTTTTTATTTTAGCCAGTGGCCTCACTACATAGAGGAGGAAGGTAGGGAGCAACTAGAAGCTATTTTTTTTCTCCAAACATCCAGTTATGGCAGTAAAATCAGCAAGTCATTTCTAGCAGGTCAGGCTTTACATGGCAAAGCATTCCAGGGACAGGCTTCTGTTGTGAGGCAGTACATTTGAAATGCTCTCAAGCTGCAAATTATTGATACCTTTGTCACATCCATCACATTTCTTTAATATTTAAAATAAAGTGTAAGTTTTTGTATGTAGGTTGTTTCTTGAGCTGATCATGGTGCCCTGTGAGGATTTAGATGTGTTATTGGAAAGCTGTTCCTCTGAAAATATTTTTTTTGTTGGTTTTTTTTGGTTTTTTTTTTTTCATATATTGGTTTGGGAATTGTGTATGAAGAAAGATCTAAGTGTAACTGAAGTTATGCAAGTGTAAAGTACATAGGCATCTTGCTGAGAAGTTTCCCCTTCTTACAGTCAAAATCCATGTGGAACTAGTAAGGTTGTTAAATATGAATTTAAAACATGGTTTTGACACATGTAACTATGATACTGAAAATTAAAAAACAAAACCCAGCTTTAAAAGGCAACAAGGTTTTGATGTGCTATTCCAAGAGATATCAATGGGGGGGTTGTGTGCGAAGAGAGGGCAGATTACATATACATATATATATATGTATGTGAGCATCTGTATTTATATATTAAAATATTTGTATCTCACTTTGATGCGAGTTTCAGCTGTAGTTCATCCTGAGCTGTAAATATCTGTGTGTACTGACATCATTGCTTTTACTGCGTTTTTGTTGCTGTTGCCCAGAGTGCCGTCTGTAGTAGCAAAGGAACAATTTACAGTGATCTGCTCAGTCCTGCTCTTCAAAAGTTCTTGTTTATTCCTACATTATTAGCTTAAGTTTCAGCTTCTCGTGTTCTTTACTTAATGACTTCTCCAAGCTACCATATTCTTTATCGCGTCCTCCCTGGCTACTTAAGCGCATCTAGCGGATTTCCCTTTTTCCCCGACCTCTGGCAGTTTCTTTCTCCTTGGGATAAGTTTTAAGACGCTTCATTTTATCTTTTGCTGCCACTTGTTTATTGTCATCTTCTGTCTTACTGTGAGCTCTCCCAGTTTCCTCTTCTCTCTGGTTATGTTCCTTAAATATGAACACTGGAGTGCTGCTTTCATACCGCCTTCTTTGTTCTTGTTGTATGGGACTGGCTCCTTTTTCTGGAGGACCAGTTGCTGCTTGGTGTGTAAAGGAAGGGATATGATGTGCCGGTCTTAATGTTGGCTTCTTTTTTCTTCCTCCATCTCATTTTCTTCCTCTTCTGGTGGTTTGTTTGTGGGTGTTGGGTTTTTTAAATACTGTTTGGTTTTGAATTTTTTTAATCTTTCATTACTTCTTTAAACAGATTTTCCTGAATTTTAATAATAGCAGTGACTTTGTTCATCAAGAGTCTTTGCATTTACTCTAAAGTAATAAAATTGGAAATTGAAATGAAGCTTTTTTTAAAAAGAGAAGTAAACTCAAGACAGACACCTCTCTCTTTCTAGCTTCTGACAGTTTTTATCCACATTGTGATTTCTCAGCAAGCAGGGATGTTAGCTGAAGTATGTCTTGCAGCTTGAATGGCTTTAAAAAACGAAACATTCTGGCACTAGAATGTGCCTTTTACGGAGATTAGTAATGAAAAGCCATGGTCTTGATGTTGGAAAGCCTATCTGGCTACTGCTGTCTTGAAGGACAATTTTTTGTCTTTCGTATCTCCTAGAATAGTAATCAAATTAAGGAAGTAAGTACCCTCTTGCCTACTTTTTGTGTTTTATTGGTGTAAGGCTTTCATTTTGTATTGCTGAAAATCCTATTTTCACTTTACTTGTCTTTTATGTATTTGGCCAATTTTTTTTTTTTTATTTTTTCTGCATTTTTTTCCCCCCCTTAACTGACACAGTGGGATAAATCTGTGTAAGTTGGTCACTTCACAAGTATCTTGGAACTTTAACAAAAAAATGAGTTATCTTTTTAAAATTACATTTTACTTTCCAGTACACTATCAAATGAAGATAAAATAGGATTCTCTTATTGTACTTTGTGGCAAATATTTGGTTACATTTTTGGCTAGTATTCAAGGGATTTATTTTTTCTTTGTTTTGAAGAGCAAAATCAAATTATATAATGCAAAACCATTTTTCTGTCATTCATGGGGAATATTTCAAGTAAAAATCATGACAATATAATGGTTCTACTTGTAGTAAGCCACAGTTTATACAGGAAGTTACGTTTATGGGAAGAATAGAAGATAATATTTAATGAAGCAGATCACCTAACCATGATCTGTGTTACAGAAGAAAGAATTAAAAAAGTAGTACTGGGATGTCCTGGCTTCTCTTTCTGCTTGAAAGATGGGAAGGAAGATTGGAGAAGAGCCAGTGTGGATTATGCTTTCCAGTCTAATGACTAGTAGAACAGCAGTGTGCACAGTATGCCATAAAAACATAGTGTAGCATACGGTGTAGTATTTGTAATGGGTTATTTTACAATGTGAAATGACAACAGCATCTTCTGGAGTATGTAGAATTCACTGTAGATCCAGATTAGACAGAGTGGTCTGGAAAGTGGTGAAACGTGCATTGGATTTTGGTGTCTCTGTGCATGCATGCTTACGAGTGCTAGATTGTAGGACTGTTATTTAAAAATAAATCTCCCCAAATCCCTTATTTCCCTATTCTCTTTAAATGCCCTACAGGAAGCGAAGTACAATAAGAGTGTTCAAGTGGTGCTGGAGTCTTGAGGAAAATTTATCCCTCTACCCTCATTATTCTGTGCTCTGCTCTTCACAGATGTTTCGTGAGCTCTGACAGTTCTGTTGGGAAGTTTTAGTTTCTCCCAGTTTATGAAACATGAAGCTAATACTTGTTTTCAGCATTATGGTCAATACTGGAAGACAGAGTGGTGTCTTTTCTGAACGCCTAGGTTCAAGACATTTTGAAAGTGTTTTGTAATAAATTTCCTCATACGTGAGATTGTAACTCAGGATGATGCTATCTATATGTGAAAAGGAATTTTGGGGCTTCTTTTGCTTAGAGTCACACTTTCAGATTTCAAGAGCCTAGTATCCTACCTGTATCCTACATGTTTTGAATATACAATATGCTTTCTGTGATTTTTAGACAAGAGTATTTAAATCTAGCACTGCAGAATCCCTTTTTGTGCTTAATGGTCTTAACACTTTAGCACTCTTCTTAGCTTCTCAGTTGATAAAACTCTTTGAAATACTGTGCCTGGGCTATATTCATAGAAACAGTATCAGAATTATTCTGCAAGACAGGTTCACTGAACTCCCCAAACTGTTACATATAAAGACTAGTAACTTCTGAAAACTTCATTCTTCACGAGTTAACTTTTTCACTGGGTGACATTAGCATGGAAATTAGTGCAAAGGATTCTCCAAAACAGTTGGTGCTGTTAATTTTAATAATAATAATATGGTACAGTCATAGCAAGTGAAATGGTGAATATCTCCATTAAAGACAATTGCATTGCTTGTATATAGCTGGATCATTTTAAAACTTAGTATTGATTCAATCTCCTTGATGGGTAAAAGCTGTCATACTTTTATGCACATTGTTTTAAGATTACAGGATAATGTCAGCCTAGCTATCTGTAGGGCTGTCCTACTATTTCTATTTGATAAGCAGATTTGCCTGAGGAGGCAAATTTGACTCAAGCTGCAGTTATTTCTGTTTTATAATGTTTTGTAAAATAACAGGTTCCCCTATCGTGCCTGTACTGTAAGTTAGCGGATACTGATTTTTAGACACAAATGGAACTTTGACAGCACTCTTATCAAAACCTGTTAAATCGGTGAATATGGGTTAGTTCACAGGAAAGAGAGTTTTGAACATTGTCTAGAAAGATCTGCCTCTTCATCTCTTGAGTTTCAGGGGCCAGCCAGCATTGAGGAGATATATAGTGTGGAATGTCAGTAACCAACCTGTTATCTGAAATGTTATCTTTTTGGTTAACTGCTTAACCCTTAGAATACATTTTTAATAATTGTTTTCTCTGTTTAGCTCTTTTCACTGATGGAGATGAAACCTCCTATTTCCCGAGCAAAAATGATTCTCATCACAAAAGCTGCCATTAAAGCTATTAAGGTAAAGTACAATGGAACAAACATGAAACTGTAACAGTAGCAATGTTTTATTATTTTACTTCAAAGTAAATGCATCTCTGGATTTCCCAGTCTTAGCTTCATGGATGTTTTATTCTAGTTGGCATTAAGAATGTTATCTAGAAACAAGTGGGTGGTGAATTTCATCTCTTGGTTTTAGACTAGTGCCGTAATGCCAGCTTGATACTTTTTTTTTTTTTTAAACGTTGCTTTTTAATGCTACACCCACTAAGTGTTGTGATTTCTATGTAATGAAATTTTACATGTGCAGGATGCAGCTGCACTTTAGCATATTAAAACATAGTGAACTTGCTTAGAAAGTAAATCCAGAAGGCTCTCACTAATACTCTAGAAACAGCATGTCTTTTGTGTACGCACTGACACACTTCTGGCAGAAAGGGTGGCTTGTTGCTGTCTCTTCTCCCTTTGGAATCTTTTTCTCTGTGCTTCATTAACTTCACTTGATAACATACTTCTTTTTACAATGTGACTACAGCATTTTGTAGTCTTTCCTAAAAGATAGTAAACAAAAGGAGTTAAAATACCTCTAAAATAATGTGCCTCTGTTGAGTAGGTGATAAATTAATTTATGTTTTTATTTTCCAGCTCTACAAGCATGTTGTCCAGATTGTAGAGAAGTTTATCAAAAAGGTAAAAATTAAAAAGTACTCTACTGATACTGTCTGCATCTGTTACTAGATATTATTAACAGTGCTAGTAGATAACCAAAAAGGTTTCTGTTATTCAGGGATTGAGGAAGGAAATTCTCTTGTTAGGACTGTATACATTTTGGTATCTATATAATCTCATTTTAGTTTTTGATAGGGGAGGAGAAAAATTTTGAAATTCCCATTTCTTCCTCTGCCCAGCAGCTGGGGAGGAAACTGGAGGTACTGAACTTCAAATTCATTTTCGCTGTTTAAGATAATATGTTTTTTCAGAAAATACAGTTTTCATGCTTGCTGAGGCATGTTGAACAACAGGGTAGAATGTAATACTAAAACCAAACTATCACACTGATTAAAGTAAGTTCCCCTGAGTGAGCAGAAAAAATACTTCTTTTCATTCAAAGTCCTTCGGAGACCTCCAAAGAGAGAGGACTTTGCATTAAATTCTGGAGAACAGAGTTGGTCAGAAGTAGCTCAGAGCATTGAGAGTAAGGTAGTTGTGGTAGTTTGTACTGTAATGTAGTAGACTTGTTGCATTCACATGTTGTCAACCTAAAAGTACTTTAAAAGCAGTGATGAAGAAGGCAAAAGCTGTTTTGAGCTATCCAGGAATTTTTTACTCTGACACAAATGTGAAAGAATGTTTTTCACCTTTCCATTTCTATAAAAAAGAGTAAAGCACTAAGAATTCTACATAAACCAAACAATTATTGTCTGCCCAAGTATACTAAGTATAGATTTTGTGTAATGATCTAAGGGAATGCATGTTGCCTTGTTAGTATACCTGCATAATGGAAAGTTACTTTTATATTTTCAGTGCAAACCGGAATATAAAGTCCCTGGATTGTACGTTATTGACTCTATTGTTCGTCAGTCTCGTCACCAGTTTGGAACAGACAAAGATGTTTTTGGGCCAAGATTCTCTAAAAATATTACTGCCACATTCCAGTATTTGTATCTCTGTCCATCTGAAGACAAGGTACAACTATAATTTCTCAAGTGTCATTGTGAATTGATAAAAGTGCTGCCTTGATGTTTCCACTTATGTGAAAGCTAATTTGGTGATTCTCTATGTCCGTGGTAGTGAGTGTTATTATATAAAATGGTAAAACATGCTGAGAAATATTACAAAAGGTGATAGATAGTTAAATGAAAGTTCTAGTTAAAATACTTATTTTGCCTAACTTCGTCAGTTTTGTTTTGCCTATGCGGACACTTCAACAGTGTGTGTGACTATGCCAAAACTTTTGTTCTTTAGGCTCCTTCAGGAAAACTTACTATGGAAAGTGGTGGCTTCCACAAAAAAGAAAGTGTTATAGGAGAAGCTCTGATGTTGTAGGCAGTGAAAGTTCTGCTCCCACATATTTTCTAAGAAAATCATCATGTGGATTTCTTCAGTCTTTGCAAATCCCGTGTTTGAAAATTTAATTGCTGGTCTCTGTTGTCAAGACTGGTTTAAAGCCTTAGTTTTTCTTAGGTCTGCTGCACTTGCTGATAGGACAGAGGCTCAGAAAGTACTATGTATTTGTGACAGTCCAGGTTGCTATCAACAGAAGACGGCTTTTCAAAAGGCTGTCAGAACAATTTCAAAAGGCTTCCAGGACAAGTGTGTTTTAGAAGTTGCCAGTTGGTTTCTAGTAAACCACCTTCTTGGTCTGTTTCTTAATTGCAGTACTGTAAGAGCAAAATACTCTTTTTCTAACTGACTTATTAGTTAACTTTTTAACTAAACTTTTGAAAGGCTTTGTTGCTCTTTAGTTTTCTGGTGTGGAACATGTAGACCTTTAGGCCTAGAATCTGATATTCTGCAGCTTCTGGGTTAATACCCTGGTGAAATAGTACAGTCCCTTCTTTTTGTTTTTGTGGTTACCATTTTGTCCATCTAAATGAATTAAACTATACATCTCCTTTATGGAACTACCTGATACCTCACTGCTAAAATAATTAAGATGTTTTCCACTAGGGGAATAATATTTATAACATGCTTGCTTCAATGAATTTACAGTACCTAAATGAAAAACTAATCTGCAGATATACAACAGCTATGGCTGATACCCAAAGAGAACAGTACTACTTTTTTTTTTTTTAAATTAATAGTCTTTCTGTAAGATCAATATGTGACTGAAAACAAGAGGACTAAATTTATTCAAGTCTTCTGGAGAGGTAGAATACCCAAAGCCAAAAAATACTGTTTTAAAGTTAACTGTTTTTCAGACAAAAATCTTATTTGAAAAAGTCCATTTGAGGTTTCTGTCTTACTGTAGAAAACATTTGGTGAGGTTGTTTAATTGCTTAGCTCATGAAAGTATAGGTGGATTTGCATGGGTGTATATAACTGAGACACAGTAAGGTATTTTATTGTTGAATCAAGGAGGAACAGAATTGATTAATTCTTAGCAGCTCCAGTAGAAGTAGGAAGTACTTAAAATGTACGTCTGTGCAAGTCAGGTGACTAAGTATACAAAAAGGACAGTTATGTCAGTATAACATGTATTCTGACTTTTACCTGCTTGTGTGTTCCAATTGAAGTAGCATATCTATTTAGCCCAGCATTAAACAACAGTATCTAAAGAAGGAAAGACTAATTTCCAGCTTGTTCCTGAAAGCTTCGTTGTTCTTAATGTTAAAAAAAGAAGCGAGCTTAAAATAACAGCTGACAGTCAGAGGTTCTAATTTAATCTTTCTGCAGTGACCGGTTAGAATGTTTTCCACTTGCTTTCCTGATCTTTTGAATAATGATGGAGGTGGGTTTTCTGGTGTCAACGTAAAATTTGGTTGCATTAGTAGAAAAAACTGAAGCAAACAATCTTCTGTTCAACTTTAAAGCTTTGTTCTATTATTTTATGGTCTAATTGCCCCACTCTTTATTGGGGTGTTACAACTCATCTTCATTTTCTGTCTTTCCTGTCACATTGGTTGTTTGCTTCACCCCTTTATGACCATCTTTGAAGAAATGGTAGGACTGATGGTGACTTCCTCTATTGCATATAAAAGCCGTGTTTTTCTGACTGGACAGAACAGTTTTAGAAGAATGGCACAAGTTGCTTTTTATGAAAGTGGATAGTAGAATAAGTAGTCAGGTTTTATCTTTGTCATGTTTTTCTCTTTGCTGACCTGTGTGATAACATAGGGGTTGTTAAATAGGTATGCCTGATTACGTTGAATTGCTGTACTGTGCAAACCTTTCTTCTCAGCGTATGAAAGATAGATTTGGAGTTTGTGAATAACGAAAGCAGTATTTAGTGGTGATGCTTGCTTTTGTTTCAACAGAGTAAAATAGTCCGTGTTCTGAACCTTTGGCAGAAAAATGGAGTATTTAAAATAGAAATAATTCAACCTCTTCTGGATATGGCAGCAGGAACTAGTGCCACTGCACCAATGACAGAAAATGCTACTAATAATGAAGGTATGACTGACATTGTAACTTCTTTTAAAAGGGCGAGTGATAATAATTTGTTTGCTTTCACATTGAAGTGCCTACTATTATTCAACAGTAACTAATTAAACTCAACCTTGTTGTCACAATTATGTGGAGCAGCTGCACTCATTCTAAATAAAAGCTAATACTGTAGTTCAGAATTTATCAGAATGTGAACACTTACTTGGAAAGTATCTGTGATTTATATGTGTATGCGTATGTACATACCTATGTGCACATTACAGATGACTTTGACATCCCCTCTTAAAATCTAGATCTAGGTTTATTTTTTAATTTTGATTTTGACCTAAAAGACTTCTGTTTCTCAATTTTGTAATTCTGATGTCATTTTTCTTTAGTGTTAGAATTTAGATAAGTAAAGTGTGACCTTAAGTGTTAAGAGCTTCATCTTTCTTGTAATCAACTTGGTATCTGAAAGCAACTGCTGTCAGTCTCTTTCTGTATGTAGCCCTAAACCAGTTTAACTGGTGTTTCAAATCCAAATTCTTGAACAGTAAATTTATGCCTGGCAGTAGGCTTTTACACGGGCTGCTGGTTGAAAACCACTGACCTAAAGAGTAAAGTAATGATGGCCTGCCCACAGTGTTTTCACTGACCTATTTTATTGCCACATAAAATGCTGGTGGTGAGGTTACAGAAATGCAGATGAGAACATGCATACCACAACTCTCTTTCTCTGGAGGATAGCCTTTTTGAGTTTGCACTCTGTAGTTCAGACTTGATTTTGGTAACCTCCTCATTTATTGCATGTTGGAGTAGGGCTGGTAAAAAATGAAATGGAGTGAGTTGTGACAGACAATAGAATAATGAGGCACAACGGCAGAAGTGAAATAATCTCCAGCAGTGTTTAGGATAAGAGTATCCTATGCACACGCTTTAGAAACATGGCAGGGCAGAGGGAGGGAATGACTTTGCATCTGAGCTATATAATCTGATGGCTATATGGTTTCATTCTGTTATGACAGGTGAGTGGCACTGTTTTTCTGTGTCTGCTGCATTACTAGTAGCTAACGGGTTGGATGCCTTTGGTGAGATTATTCAGATGCACCAGAGGGGATAATTTGGCCCTGAAATAAACATGCTAATGAGTAATAATAAATATATTAACTCATTATATGAAATAGAATCTGTTTAGCTCATAATGCTACAAAGTCTGTTTAGCCAAAAAAAGAGAGAGCAATGCAGATTTTCTCCCTTGAGCAAGCAAATATCCTTCTGAATATATACAGGAAATAATCTGGGAGTTAATTTATATTTAAAACCAATCACGTATCTTTTTGCAGTATTTTTATGTAGCATCTGACTTCTGGGAAAATATTACTCAACACATTTGTCTCTGCTTGCTGCATGTCAACGCTGCAGTTATTTAAACTGCAAACAGATGAATGGCTTTAAAGAAGTTGATATTGTGAGGCAAACATTTACTTAGTGTCTCAAACTAAAGAATAGTTCTGTCTGTGGGGTTTTTAACTGTTTCTCAGTGTATAGTAGCCCATTAAAATATGCACGTGTAGACAAAGCTAATAGCATGTTTTAAAATGTGATCTCTATTTCAGTAAAGCTCGGTGGAAATGGGAGTCTTTCCCTGGAAATATTAGTAAAAATTATTTTTATGGTAGGAGGATTTAACTATCAGATATGGTTTTGCAAAAGTGGCATGTGAACAAACCTTATCCAAGAAAAAGAGTTGCTTGTGAAATAATTTTTCAAAAGTTTATTATCAGCAAAAAGTTCAGTTAATGCTAGAAAATAGAAAATATTAACTCATTTGCTCTTAAAATGAACCATTAGATGACTGATCTGAAATACACATCCAAAAGAATGAATCCGGAACTTTGTAACCAGAACTAACATTTAAAGTGTATTGATACTAATAGTTTAACAATATTTGAGGAATAGTTTTTCTCTTAACTTTTCTAAAATTGTACAATTACAAACGTTTAGTTGAGATCTAAAATACCATGTTGGACTATCTTTCAGATAGGCCATTTTTCTTTGTTTTCTGTCTTAGTGTGTATAATGTGCAGATGTAAGCAGTGAATGGAGCAGTTAAAGGCAAAATGAATACAATATGCAATTGGGGTACTCTAGATAGAACTTTGGGAGTTAAATACAGCATTGTAGATAGAGAGACTCTTGTTTTGAGGAGGTAGATGTATGCACTGAAGAGTAAGATTAATGTTTTGGAGTAATGTAGCGCTTTCTCAATTCTTATGAAACTCTCAGGTTCACCACCCCCTCCAGCAAAGGTTTCTTCAGAGCCCCCTCAAGTTACTGCTAACTCAGTACCTACTGTGCCACAGTTGCCCAGTTCTGATGCCTTTGCAGCTGTAGCTCAGTTGTTTCAAACAACGCAAGGACAACAGGTAACCTGTTTATATTTGGTTCCCTACAAACTTCAGTTTTCTAACTTCAGATCATAAATGGGGGGAGGGGAAATGATGGAAATATTATCCTTCGTTTGAAGCAAAACAAAAAAGCCTCCTTAAGGTCTTCAGTGGAAAACTGTAAGAGTTAGTCAGTATTTCAATGACTTGTGACCCTTCTATCCAGTAGTTAGAATACTTGAGAAAAATTCAGTTCTGTTTTCCTGAATAATCTGTTCTGAATTGATGCAGTTACAGAATTTCAGAAACAGGTGGAATATAGCAAACAAAATGTTAAATTGTTTATTCCACTTAAACATTTGCAGTGTTGAAAGACCTGAATACTGAAATCTTGGGATCTGCTGAATTTTGCCACTGAATTATTTAAAAAGTGACTTTTGGACTTGCTCTGAGTTCTCCGTAGTTCCATCAGGTTGTTGTAAGGTTGTTCATCCTGTGGCATAGTCTATTTGATGTAAAATTCATATCCTACAACTCTTTCAATTTATATAAGCATATATACTTAATACTCTATATATGTTTTTATAGCTTCAGCAAATTCTTCAGACTTTTCAACAGCCTCAAAAACCCCAGTCACCGGTCATAGATAACACTGTGATGGCTCAGGTTCAAGCTATTACTGCTCAGTTGAAAACTACAGCAGCACAACCACCAGAACAAAAAGCTGCTTTCCCACCGCCTGAGCAAAAGACATCATTTGATAAAGTAAGTCTTCATTTTTCTTTTGTTCAGCAAAAGACTGATGGATGCCTCAATGTCCTTAATTTGTTAGGAGAAAAATGCTTCAAAGTTTGTTTCTTCCCTTTCCATTGGGAGGTTGGCTTCCTGTTTTTATAGTCTTCGCATTTTCTGAACCTGAATAAACTGGTTTTGGACAGTTTCTCAGTCTATTACAAAACAGTTTTTTAAAGTTTTTATATATTATTTTTTTTAATTATTCTAATCTTGTCTTTAATTCCAGAGCTATTGGATATATAGCAAGACTTTGATAAGAAGGATATTTTGGTGACCACTTATTTAGCATACAGAAAAAATAGTTGGCTCTGTATAATTTCTTTCAGAAGCTGCTAGATCGGTTTGACTATGATGATGAACCTGAAGCAGTGGAAGATTCAAAGAAAGAAGATACAGCTCCTTCTCCTTCAGTTTCTCAGCCAGCTTTGTAAGTTTTGTATCATAATAAAATTAAAAAATCTTTGTTCTAAAAAATCTTTAGGTTAGAAGGCTGATTAAAATTTCAGGTTACTTCAGTGCTTAACTGTTACAATCCAAAGTTAAAACACTAACCATTTTGGGGGGAGGTGGTTTTTTTTTTGTCTTTTTACTTGGGTGATCTGGTGTAGTTTTGCTATGTTGCATGTGTTCTGTAGAGAAAAACTCAGTTTTGATTTTAGGATGAGTTCCGTGTTTTTACAACTTGAGTATGTCAGGGCATTGTTAGTAATCAGCTGGATTGCTTTTGTGGCTGGCAAAAAGATGCTATTCCAAACAATATGGTAGTTTTAACTATTAAAAAAATTTAAATTGGCTTTGCAGCTTTATATTCACAAACGTTGAATACCCACACAAACTAACTCAGACTCCTGTTTCCCTTTTGATATGCATTATGATAAAGTCTTAAATTACATGATCACATACTAGTTTTTTCCACAGGACCTCTCTCTCATTCAGTGCACAGGCTGGATGGTGCTCAATACCTGGGTTAGTCAATATTTCTTTTTTCCCCTGCTTCAGTATGTAGCCCCATGTCTTACTTTCTGTATATGCCATCCAAAACTTGCTTTCAAAAATAGATTCACTAACTTTGTCATTAGCTTTCTTACTATGTTTATCACCTTGAGCACTTCAGTGTTCCACAAGTATTAGTTAATTAAAATGCCTTTGAAGTAAATTGGTAGTATTTTCCCTGTAATACAGATGGAACTCTGGAGTACAGAGATGAGGTAGGTCAAGCATAAATACTGCTTGTGTATGCCCAACTATAGAGATCATTGGACTTGGCTTTTTAGCATGTTTATGTTCTTGTTTGTACCACTTCAAAGCCTCTGTCCTTATTACCTTATAGTTGTGTAAGATGCCTCTGAAGATTGAATTCTAGTAGTCTCATTTTGGGCACAAAAAATCAGTAATACTCTATATGGAAAATGATCTTTCCAGAATCTTCTATGAATTGTATGGCACCTGTGTCTTAAAAATACTACAAAGTTCCATTTCACATCACCATGAAGTTCCTTTATCTTCCTGAAATCCTGTTCAGGTTCTTACACAAACTGGGTTCTGTAAACGGGACCTGTTAACTGCACAGACCTCCTTAATTCCCTGAGCACTGTCCATTCTGTGTGTTGAATCAGGAAGTGAATGGCATTACCCTAATCCTTGTGTGATATACATGTCCCTTTCTGCTCTGCCCTAAATTCCTCTCAAACTAAAGGGTTTTTTCCAGCAAAAGTACGGCAAATTTATTTTCCTTGAGGAAAAGGCTTACTTCTGTTATTCCAAAAAGAGGAACTGGAGGGGAAGAAACTTGACCCAAGGCAGACGACTTTGAAAAATGTCCATAGACTGAGATCTTTAGCACGATCATATAAGTAGAGAGGGAAGAGAGGCTTAAACCCTTACGTAGCATTTCTTTAAATGTTAAAGGACTACTCTTACAGTGGAGAAAAAATAAGGAAGTCACTCTTTCTCCTTTTTTGTTTTCACCTTTTAGAGAGGGAATAGGATCGTAATAAAGATAACTTTTCTGTCTAAATTTGAAGCAAGTATGTGTAAATGTACATGAAAATGTGTAAAGCAAAGGCAAAAAATCTGTGTATCTACTGACTTGTCTCATAATAATATTACTGGTTTTAGTGGATTTCCAGGAGAAGGTATGCAACAGCCAGTATTTCCTCAAATCCCAAATATGGATCCCTTTCAGCAACGAATGATGGGAATACAACAGGATCCAATGCGTCACCAGGTAACTGCAGGCTTTTCCCTTGTCCCTCTGTTGTGTTGTGCTTTCTGTCTGTTGTTTTCTTTGGTGCAGATGTAAATGGTGTTCCTGTTAGTGAAGGGTGAATATGACTTAGCTCTCCAACTTTCCAAGAAACGTATTTTTGTTCTCTGTTCTAGTCAAGCTTTGAAGAATGAGATTTGTGTTTTGTACACGTAAATGCTTGACCTACTTCACCTTTCTCAGGCCTTCAGTTTTTTATTGTGACTTTGGAGAAGAGATACTATTATACTTTAGCAAACTGGTAAAGCTAATCGTTTGGTTTGGTTTGGGTTTTTTTTTTCCCCAACTTAAAGTTGTTGTGTTTTTTCTTCTCCAAAGGTTCCACTTCCTCCTAATGGGCAAATGCCAGGTTACGGTCTCTTGCCTACCCCACAGTTTCCCCCCATGGCTCAGCCTGTGATTCCGCCAACAGCACCCGTGCAGCAAACTTTTCAGTCTCCTTTTCCAGTACAGAGTGAATCACACATGCAAAAACCACATCAGCAGGTAAGGGCCCCTTACAGTAAACAGACTAATTTAAGTAGTCTTAATACATGTCTTTCTCAAATGTGTATAGTTTGCTCAGGAGAGGAAATTTCATGGTAACTATGGACAGAGATGACTGTGAGGGTAGTTCATGTGAGAGCAAGTTGGATAGCTGCAGTACTGTATGACAAGCCTGGTATTTCAGAAGTCTGGCAAAACAGCATATGTATGCTTTATGCCTCCTTTTGTGAAAGACCTTGGATTGCATTTTGTCTTTCCTCTTCTCACTTTCCCTCATCCTCCTTTTCCTGTCCCCATCATGCTTCAGGAATATTTTGTTCATGGATTTCTAACAATGCAATCTTATTCTGGAAAAAAGCTACCTGGAAAAGTGAATTTTAAAGGGCCTGAAATGTAGCTAATATAGTGGAAATGGACTCAGAAGTCTGAAAAAAAAAAAAAATAAAAAATCCAAGTGTATGTAAACGCTACTCTCTTGTTCCTAAGATTTTGGAGTTCATTTGGTAAGTGGCTACTGTTAAGAAGAAATCAAAGAGCAAGTCTATTTCTGAGTCTGTATTTTAAAAAAAAAAAAAAAAAAGAAAAAAGATTAATATATTTGCCTCCCTTGTTCCAAGAAAAGGAAATCCTAAAAGGAGAAATAGATATATGGTACCAAACTGTCTTTATGTGGTGACCTGTGATGTCACAGATTCTAGAAATAAGTTCTTGCTTTCCACTTGGAATAAAGGGATGATTCGCAAGAGTATCTTTGTCACTAATTTTTTTAGTCTTGAATTCTGTGGTATCACTATGTTCTGAGAGATTGCTTGTTTGGATGTTCCTTGCCAGGGTCACATCATGAAGACTATTTAAAGTTTAGGCAGGACACAGTATGTTCCAGAGTGGGAAGCTGTAGAGGATTTAGGGTAGGAAGGAAGAGCTATGTTGAATTTACTGTTTGGGGTTTTTTAAATTATTTTTTTACAAGCAGGTTCTTGAATTTTACGTATTGTTTTGATGAGTCACCACTTCATTCTTCAAATTTATTGTATTGTAATTTGCTTTTATATATGGCTTAACGTAGTTTCTATATCATCTTGAAGAAAAGCTTCCTAGTAGGCCTTATTTTACTTCGTTTGATGACAGAACAAGATCCAGTAACTGACTTTAAGGAATATAATCAAATTCTGTGAGGATATATGCAGTGCTGAAATTAACTAAAATGTGGAAAACCAATAATTTGCAAATTGAATATGAGAACTTTGTGTAAATTATTTTTGTTGTGTTTTTGTAATGGTTGTTTTAACTTCATTTAATACTGGACTGTTTCCCTATTAGTGACTACAGAGTAGTGGTGAAGCTTCTGAGGGAGAGAGTTGCATTACGTTTTATTTTAATGTATAAATTTTCAATATCATTTTAATACTGTTACGTAATTCAGTCTAGGCATAAAATGAAATAATATGTTTGCACGACTCACCTGTAACACCAGTCAACTTAATATTTTAGGATATCGAAGTGGAACAGCCACCTATTCAGGAGGGAAAACGACATGTTTCTGACAACAGAAAATCGAGATCTAGATCTGCATCAAGGTAAATGAAAGTTCTTATAGTAAGGGTACATATTATATCAAGTATTGGGTTTTAGCATAAGGAACTTCAGTGTTACTTACAAAACCTAAGACTTGAAAATGCTTTACTAATTCTGCATGAGTATGAAGAGAGTTACGCTGATTATCTGAAGCTCAGAGAATCTGCTGCTGGGCTGCCAGATCTGCTGTGGGAGTGGTGACTTCTAACTGAGATGACACTAAATAGCTGAGAGGCGAGCTAACACCTGAAAGTATTGGTGGAGGGCATTTTCAGTGTCTTAAGACATATAGTCCTGTTACCTGTATTTTGAATTGGCTTCTTGGGTGCCCTGCTCAGTGTACTTCCTTTGAGGTTGTTTCTTGGAAGTGCCCAGTTGAGCTGTACAAGTTGGATTCTGTGACTAAATGCCAAAAGACACGTTTAGCAAAAGAATCCATTTCAATTTAAAAAAAATAGCATCTTTTTGTTATTATCTGTACGGACAAGACTATTGGAATTTCTTGGTGAAGTCAAAACTATCAAGGGCTTGATTTGAATTCCTCTTCTGGAAGAGAGAAAATCTCCTCCCTCTGAGGGGAATTGTGTATAAATTCAGCTAAATGTTGTATGCACTTCAGTGCAGTGGTAGTGAGAAACAAGTTAGTGGCTCCTAAGCCTTGTCACCCTCTGAAAATCATCTACCTTGTAAGGAAAATTGTGTATCTATAGAGTTTTGTTTTATTGGTAGAGAGTAACTTCCATGCCTGTTCAATACTGAGTAAATTTTAGGGAAGCAGAATATGATAGTTTAATTTTGTCTATACTTTAAAGACACATCTTATGAAGAAATCTGTGATCCATTGTGCTACAGGACTTTGCCTGTCACACAGGCAGTATTCCAGAGTCCCAGCTGACCTAACCAGTCTGGCTCCAGTATTAAAGCAAAGCTGTCTACTTAGTTATGAGACTTCTTTGACAAGTTGCATGTGACTCGGCAAAAATAAGCTGAACAACCATATAAACAAATGTGGATGTCACCTGAATGGCTATGGCATGATATAAAGATCAATACCCTGGCAATTAATTGCATCTGAAGCCCACAAACATGCCAATAATACTGAAATAATATACCAAACCTACTAGTTTTCAACAGAAAGAGTAATTTACATTAAAATACACTGTGTAAAAAAAAAAAAAAGACCCAACAACAACCTATACACGTAAAACCCCAAAACCAAACAAATAAACAACCCCCCACAAATAAACAAACAAAACACCAAAACAAACAAAAAAACCCCAAAATATTTTTAAATAGCTATCAGGATTGCTTTGCAATTAGTATTTAGAAGTGTGAGTTTGAATTCAAAGGATCCATTGCAGTACACAAAACAAAACACTGTGGTGCTGTGCTAATTGTATCGCTGTCCCACAAAAAGATGAAATACCAATATTCTTATAGCTCAAACTGGACAAAAAATAAGTGCAGCAATGCATGTTGGTTACAAATATCTGTTTCAGCTATTCAGATATCGCTACAAGCTTTTGGAAAAGACAGACTTAGATACGACTTTGCTTGGTAATGAAGTCTTTACATTCCTTACTAGAAGAAAACCCAGGTTTGAGTAAGTCTAATGCAGTTCCATCATCGTCTCAGTGGATGAAAGCAAAGATACAGTTAGTTTCCTGCAAGTCTTTGCTTATTAACGCCTGCTGAAATGTGATTGTAGGCAATGTGCTTCATTTGCCTGAAGCACTGACATAGATATTTGTTAATATTTCCTCCCCATGAAAGCTTTATGAATCACTTCTGAAACATTTGTACTTCTTTTCTGAAGTATTAGTATGAAGTCTTAGAAACTGTCAGAAAACAAATACTAAGTAAATTACACATTTTTTGCCTGAACTCTTGCTGGTTATTTAAATATATAGATACCTGAAATAGTTATCTACCTTTCAATGTCTGGGTCAGAAAAAATGAACATAAATGGTTGTTGGTTTAAACTAGGTCACCTAAAAGGAGACGTTCAAGATCTGGCTCCCGATCTCGAAGGTCACGTCACCGTCGATCTCGGTCTCGCTCCAGGGATAGACGCAGACACTCTCCTAAGTCTCGGTCACAAGAGAGACGTGAACGAGAGAGGGAGAGAGAGCGCAGGTCAAAAGGCCTCCCTCAGATCAAGTCAGAAACTGTTAGTGGTAAGTTTTTTTCCTTTCTCTTTATTGTTAATGTAACTCCACAAATTCCTGTAATACCTTTTTTTACATGCTCAGCATCTTCCTGTTCATATATAGATTTTTTTTTTGATCTGTGCTCAGTATTTAAAGAATTTTAGAATTCTGTGAAGCTGAAGATACTACAGTAGTTACTATGCCTATGTAAAATGGAATACTAAGGTGACATGCAGGTATTTTAGAAGAGCTGTAAATGTCAAGGAAATAAACTTCTTGTATCTATTAGACTTTTTTTTTAATATTGACAAGTCCACTTACCTTCGGTGTATGATATGTGCTCAGAATTTCACAGAAGACAACTCTTAATCTAATGTGTGGTTGTTTATTTTAATTTTTTTGTTCCTTTTTCTTGGGTTTAATGCTACTTGATGTGGGTTCCACAACTCATCCAAACAGAATAAAAATGAACAGTACTGTGATTTATTTTTTGAACTGTTGTAAAGCTGGTAAGAATTAAATTCACCACACATCCCTGTACTTCCTTGACTCATAGTAGACAATGTGACATTTTTGGAATTATCTCCCAAGTCAGAAGTATTTTGGCTATAAAATGAGCAAAGAAAAAGCTGCAACACCATGTTTTTCTTTTCCCTCCTTTGAGACATACAAGGTAAAGCAGATTGAGCAACGAGAACTTGAGCACATTATTACCATTTTTCTAATGATTCAGTGTTGTGTGCCTCTCAAACCCAGAGGGGAGCTTTGACCTGAAAAACACAGAGGCTAATGTTCACGTTTCTGAAAGAATCCTGTCTTTGCCTGTGTTTATAAACAAAATTTAGTGGTTGTCTTCTGAATGTTCCTAGGGAGTGTGGAATCTTCTCTGGACTCATCAAGTAAAATGAGAACATTCTTTTTTTCATGAGAGGGGCAAACATTAGAGTTTTAATTGACAAAACCTTGTGAATGACAACACCATTAGTTTTAAAGGGCTGTAAAGACTTACTAGTTGTTCATTAAAAGCTCACTGGCAGTAATGTAAGATAAGATTGTGCCAGCATCTCTCTCAGATTCTGTCACACAGTGCTGTTTACATTTTCAGTCTCGTATCTCTTAGTAGGGAAACTTAGATGAGTGTAAAATGTTGCTCAAGTAGTCTTCAGCAAATGTGATACTTTGACCTCATCTGCTGTTTTATTACCTTGAATCATGAAGTGAGAGAAGCATGTTGCTTACTCTTTCCTGAAAGAAAAGATTGTGTCAGTAATTTTGCATTTAACTGTAGAAAGAAATGGCATCGAATAGGTCACTAAAGAGGTTCAAAGTTTGGTTGCTCATTGTCATGACATTTTGGTGGAAAGTCTTGCTAGTATTGGGTGTATCACCATAAAAAATCTAGTTATCATCTTGCCAGTAAGTACCATACCTTGCGATGGTGGCCCATAGCTTGGATTTCATACTCAGCACAGCGAGTTACCTTGTTGTGAAATATCCACTGTACATGTTGGGAGCATTGTTAGCAGCAAACCGTATTTTTCCTTTGTACGATTTGCAGAGCTCATGATCATCAGAACTTGCAGGTCACTTCAATATTAACCAAAGAGCTTCTTAGTTGAGTGCATTGTAGCAGTGTTTCTGATGTAGTTGCTGGGGTTTACTGTTAACACAGGTCCAGGCAGGCAACAGAAAAGGTTTCTGTCAAACACTCCTAAAAACTAATATATATACTAATATTAGCTGACTTAATTTGAATAACTGACTATTTAAAAATTACTCTTTTGACATTGTGACTTGTAAAGTGTGTATTTCCAAGCGCTCTTACAGTCTGTGTTAACTCTTTGTAGTTTGTAGTACTACGCTTTGGGTAGGACAACTTGACAAAAGGACAACTCAACAGGATGTTGGAAGTCTTTTGGAGGAGTTTGGCCCAATTGAATCAATAAATGTAAGTATAAATGGTACAGCATGAGCTATTTTGATATGCCTTGGTTACAAAAAGTCTTTTCAGACTCTGAAGACAGCTTTATTTTTGATACATGCAAAAGAGTCAAGAGCTCTCATTTCCTCTGTGGTTGTTTTTTTAACAAATAAACTCAATTCATTTGGCTGCTTTGTAGAAAAACAAGAAGGTGGTTACTTTAGTTTCTTGCCATTTAAAAAATGCTTTTGAAGGTAATGCAGGAGATTATCCCATTTTCATAAAAAAAAGTCATGCTTTCTCTGGGGAGAAGTGAGTAAGAAAGGACTATTAAAGAGATGGATACATAAGGGACTCAGTAACACAGTATGTATTCGTCTGCTTCATTTTGTTTGATTATAGAAATGTGGACTCTTGTTTCTTTTGCTTGTTCTCTTCTGACTTAAGTCATAAACATGGAGAACTATTGTTAATGCTTTGCTGTATTTAAGGATATTTTTATATTTAGATGATAACTGTTCCGATAGCTATGAAGTTTCATTTAAACAAACAAAGATAAAGAAGTGGCTGTGATTTTCTTCCCATTTCCAAATTTTGTAAAATAGCATAGAAGTATTTTCTCAAATGCATTACAAATAATAAAAATTATTATCAACCTGAATGTAGAGGTACAGCTGGCAGCTTGTGGTGTATGGAATGAAACGGGATATTAAAAGCATTTACACGAGCACTACTGTTAAACAATTTTAGAGGATTAAATATGCGATAGTCATTCATATTCTCACACAGAGTAGAGTTTAAAACTTTCCCCTTAAGGAGTTGCTTCTAATTTACTAGAAATTTGTATTTCCAGAAGATATCTTAGCCTCTTAAACTAACATTCTCTTTCCCACTTCCGTAGTCCTTTTTGAAACATCTGCTGATGTTCTGGTTCACTGTAATTGAACACTTGTTTGTTGCTTGTTATTTTGTTAATGTGCTGGCAAACCCATCTTTTTTTTCTTTTTTTTTTCTTTTTTTTCTTTCTTTCTTAAAATGCAACCAGATGATACCGCCTAGAGGATGTGCCTATATTGTAATGGTTCACAGACAAGATGCTTACCGTGCCCTACAAAAACTGAGCCGAGGAAACTTCAAAGTCAATCAGAAATCTATAAAGGTACTTCTTGGAAAATGTCAACCTATTATAAAGTTACTGTAATTACTCTAACTCTTTTTCATCTATTTTAGACTTTGGGTTATTTTAGACTTTTATATTTTCTGGTTATGGTATTCTATAAATTCATGTGACTGGACCGTTTTTTTCTTGCTAAGTGTTCTTCCTATTTTGTAATGTGACTAGTGGAAACTCTATCAGTTTTCTTGGAAGGCTGCCGATAATTGTCTGTTTAACCAACAAAAATGGTGTCTTTTAGTCATTACAGTGGACTGTATATTTTTCTTGTTGCTGGTTATTTGTCTTATAACTGAGTTTAATTATGTATGATAATTATAGAAAGAACACTAGTAAATAAGGAAGAATGCATTCATTAATAAAGTACTTTCTTTCATAGAACATCATATTACAGTGTGACACTGTCCTCTGAAGCAAAATCTTTGTGACTGGGGGACATTTCAAGAAACTATACATTTTTATAAATTGTGTGCTAGAGTCAAGACAAGAAATAACTACTAAGTCTGCTTTTATAAACCCTCTTATTTCAGAGTTGTGTAACTAACCCATTTTTTCCTGCTGTTTTGATTAGAGTATTATTTTAGCTTTTTAGCCTCAAATGGTAATGCTGTTTTATAAGAAGTGAATATTAAGTCCATCAAAATGGAAACATTTTACTGACTACATGTATTTTTCTCCTCCCAAAGATTGCATGGGCTTTAAATAAAGGAATAAAGCCAGATTACAAGCAGTATTGGGATGTAGAATTAGGTGTTACTTACATACCATGGGACAAAGTAAAACCTGAAGATCTTGAAAGCTTCTGTGAAGGAGGAATGTTGGACAATGAAACTCTTTGTCCAGGTAAAGTATTGTTACATTTTTCAGCGCTTTAAAAAAATTGTCCTTTGTGCTGGTGTACTGAAATTGGTGTGGCTGACTTCACTGACTCTGAAGTGCGTATAAAATCCTTGAGATGGCTAAGAAGTGCAGCATGTGTAACACGTAGATTGGAGAGAGTTTGTAAGCAGTTAACGACAGGCTGCCATCAGGAGTTGGGCAACTTTGTTAAGAGAGGCTGGGCCCAAAATGCATGTGGATACCAGGTGACCTGTCAGCTGTGCTGGTGTTTGCTGTTGATGGTAGCGCACAGTGCAAGTGTATTGTGCTTGCTAGTCCCAGAGCCAGTTTTGTTCCCCCTCCCCTGGTTTGTTCAAGGCAACCCAAGCAAAGGAGCCTGCCTTTGGAGTATTTGTGTAGCAGCTGAGCTGATGGCAGCTTTATAAAAAGTGCCCAGAATTTTCACACTTGCTAAAGGAACTGAAAATGTCACAAGTCTTGTATTTAGAGGGACCTAATAGAATTTTTGTTACTTTGTATGTAAGCAGTGAAAATACCAGGCTTCTATGGTTGTATTAAGAAAATGACACCTGTTATAATTGGCAACTTCAAATAAATTACAGCCTTCAGTTGCTAATGTGGTGGTTGTTATGATTTTAAAGAAATATTAAATAAATGCAGTAGTTAAAAAAATTGAAACTGCCTGAATTTCCTTGGATTGGTACTGGAGACTACTGTGTTGGTTTTAACCATTGTTAAAAGTGTGCTGTCAAGTTATTGAAACATCATTTCAGGGTTTTGTCATTCTGTTCAATTTGCCCTGATTAAGTGGTGGTTATTCTAAACAGTACTATCTCTTCATGGTAAATGCAGGAAAATAAGTTGAGTGTGTATTGTAAATGGAAATCCAACTAATGATAAATACAAACTCCATGTTTTCCAGTCTTCTCAATGCTTTTCTCTTTCCCCGTAATGCCTCTTCACTGATCCCTTTTTTTCTTGTTAGCTGTCTCCTGTCAGGAAGTTCTGACAAACATTTTCTTCTACAAAATGAGTTTAAAGCAATATTTGAGGTTTATTTTATTTTGTTGTGATTCTTTATTGTTTTGTTCTCCTTGTTCAAGACTTGAAAATACTGTTTTTTCAGAAAAGGCTTCTCATATTAGGGAAAAAGGTGCTACCTTCTTGCTTGAGAGCAATGGAATGAATCTCTTGAAAGCTTATCCCAAAACAGCCCTATTGTTTTTGTTGCAGATAATGTGTTTCAGAGTCCTGGGTGTGTATAAATGCTGTTAGTGCGAAGAATTGTGAAGTGACTAATGAAAGGAATAAATTCACTTGCTATGTTTCAATGATTTGCTGTACTGCTCTGTACTGTAACTTGAATTTTTATTGTCAGAAATGCGTTTAAATGCTTCTTAGCTCTTCTTACCTGAATATTTCCAATTACGTCATTTTTATAAACATCACAAAGCATGGTCATTTTACAGGGCAGTATTTGACTACTTCTCTGCTTCTCCTGAGCTAATACATGTATGTATGTTTGTTTGTTTGTTTTTCTAGAGTGGAAGGGAATTCCCAAGAAGTCTGAAAATGAAGTAGCTCAAAATGGAGGTGCAGAAGCTACACATAATGAACCAGTGTCACCTATACCTAAAGCTTTACCTGTTCCAATTCCCGTTCCCATGCCTGCACCAATAACAGTACCTCCTCCACAGGTGAGAGGTGCTTCTTATTTGCTCTGGATTTCTAAACAAAACTTAGTTTAAATAGTAATTAAGTATGGCAATTGGTAACTAGTTGATTGTGTGTGTATCTGTGTGTTTGTCATATTGTTGTCCCTGCTTAAAAATTCTCTTGTTAGCAGACTGGCTATGCTGTCTGTTTATGAAGATAACTTTCCTGTGCCATAAATCAAGTGTGCACCTGAAATGCATTATTTGAGCTTCTTCATGTAAAATGGAAGTCTTATACAATAACATTCCTTTTCTGCTAAGTCACAGTGGCAGTGGAAGACTTGGGAGAAAATGAACCCATTAGGGTTTGGAGCATGTTTTGTGCCCAGCAGGAGCAGAGCATCTGGTTTGATTTCCCTGAAAAGGGGATGTAGTTTGTGTGTACCAGAACAGTCCTGGGAGCTGAGTCAGCAGGTGGTTAGTGGGACTGGTGAAGGATTTGCTCCAAAACCTCGTTACTGCTCTAATGCTAATGCAGACAGAGCATATGTGTTTCTGCCAAATGTTTATTTGAAGTATTGTAGAACTTTACTTGTAGTACCTGCTCTCTTAGTCTTAGATAAATTATTGCAGTAGATTCTTTATATTACTGGGCTGAGCAGCACCCTCTCAGTTTCATCATGAATTTATTTTTTTTTCTGTTTTCCTAATTAATTTTCCTCGCTGATGGCTTAAATAAGCTATAGACCTAAAATATCCACCTTACTTTCCTGTTTATACTGTGTATAGTCTCTTTGAACAGCCTTTAGGAATCTAATCTAAAAAGTTTTGTACTCTTCCTTTGTTGTTATAATGGTTCTTTAGTCAAAGCTGATGTTACGTTCATTCGCTAAAAGCTTGCTCTGAAACTTTATGAATAGTTTGAGTATAATAATAATTACTCCCTCCAGTGTTTCATAATCTCTATTTCTTTTAGCTTTACTTATTAACAGATGCATTACTACTTTTATAGTAATAGTTTCTTTCTTGTCACTATTAAAATAGTAGTATATCTTCTCCCAAATGGAGGAAATGTGAATAAAACTATTTTACACCTTGAGAAAGTATGAGTTATGAGCTACAATATGTCAGACACTCAGAAAAGATCAGGTACTCAAATTATTTCAAGACACATATAATTTAGGCAATTATGTGATTTGAGAACACAGTATATTGACTTTTGTGTTATTTTGACACAGAAGTCCTGAAATGAGAAATTAATAAATGAACATGTAAGTAAAATTTCTAATTTCAGAGAGATTTAATAGCCATTAACTGTATTAAATAGTAGTGATTTTGTTTTGTTTTTCTTAAATTCATGCTGGAAAGTAAAGTCTAAGAACAGTTTCAGAGTATATTGAGTGTACTGATTGCTTGTCTCATCTTCATCAGCTGCTTTTTTTTTTTTTTTTTCTTTTTACTGTGACAAAGAAACTTGTGTCTTGACGAATTCAGGCCAAGATCAGAGTCTTGGCCTGACTCTGCTTAGTTTAGTCTTCATCTTTGGTTTCACTATGAACTTTTTTTTGTGATGTCTCATACTTGGCCAATTCAGCTGTCTTCCCTGGCCATAAAATTACAATAGTTTAATAATTTGTAAATAGTTCTTAAAAATTAAGTTCAGCTGTGATGTTGTCGGTGTTAGTAGGAAAAGTAACATGTTTTGTAGTATGTGAATATGACCTAATACTTAAAGGAAAAAGCTCATTATATTCCACTTTTATTTAATTACCTTTGTAAAGTACCACTGCATTTTTAATTAGCTGATCGATTTTTGTCCTCCGATATAAGCAGAACTGCTTTCATTTGTATTGGGCTTCAGTCTGGGAACAGTAAGAGGTGGGGAGGTTTTTAGGACAGCTGGGTAACTGATGATGCTGAGCGGCCTGGAATGGGTATCAGTACAGTGATAGTAGGTTGCTCAATCCATCCATCTGACTGCTCCCCTGTTAGCCATGGAAAGCACCCTACCCAGCCTGATGGCTCTGACTGGAGAAGCAGGTTTGATACATGTGGTTATATAAGAACGGACTTTATGCATTGCCCTGATTCAGGGCTGCAGTGATCAAGTATAGGGCTGTCTGACAGATAACCCCAAACAGCATTGACTACATGATTCCTATAGCTTACTCGCTCTTTCTTCTCACAACTCGACCTTCCTTTTTGTTGTACTTTCTCCTCCCTTTCTCCACTCTAATTTCCTTACAAGTTAACCGCTCTCCCCTAATTATTTTTTTTCATGTTAGTCCCAGTTTTGCTGCATCCCTACCCAGAGGTGCTATTTATGATATGATTGCCTAAGTAATATTGTCTTTGTATGGTATTCCTGGATATGGTTACTTATGAACTGTTGGCATCACAAAGGAAGGTCTTTTCCACCTCCCTCACCTGGTAAGATCCCCAGTGCTGCTTTCTGGTTACCTGTGGAGTTTGGTGTAGTTGACAAAGCACTCTGTTAATCACCTGCAAAATCCAGCCATCCCTTACGCCATTATCTGTAACTTGTCAGCTTCTCACGTGGTTATTTTTCATGTCTGGCAGTTTCTCATGTTGTGTCCAGTAGCTTCTCATGCCCTCAATGCCCATTCTCACGAAGCTTGACATCAGGCCAGTCCCTAGCCAGCAGCTTTGTGATCTGCCCACAGCCCTAACAATCCCATGTTGAAAGGTAGGATGAGAAGGAGCTGTACCACTCTTGTCTCTGGTAGAGCCTGAATGGACCTTCTGTGCTACCCCTCTACACAGGTTTGACACACAGGGATAGAGCCCTGCTCTGCTGGACGTGACTTGTGAGCAGTGTAACTAGACTGACCTGCTGTGGCTAACCTTTCTGTATCTTTACCAGTTCAACTCAAAGTTCCTTTTCTTCATTTAATGGGTTTTCGGCCAGAATCCAGACTCCTTACTGAGTGTTCACCTCCCAAATTTCCTGATGTGTTTCTCAATCCCACATGCTCCTTCTCCCTATAACTAGACGTGGGAGTTGTGCATTGGTCCAGTATGCATCCTGTACCCTTCCTGTTGAAATTGGCCAACTCTTCCTCCTTTGCAGTCTTCCTGCTGGAGGCTCCAGGTGCACTTATATATATATTTATGTGTCTTGGGGCACTGTAGGTAGACTGTGCTTCTTTAGTTCACAGGGCCAATGATTCTCCTTCAAATCTCAATCTGAGAGGTGTGCAGTAAGAAATAGTTGTACCTGGACACAGGTCAAATCCTAAGATACAGTCACTGAGATGAAGCTGTCAGTCTGCATTGCACTTACTCAGAGGTTAGTTAGTCCAGTTTCCAATGTTGCTGGTAAAACACAAGGGTTTTTCCAGTATTTGTCTCCCCAGTAACATTTTTGTTACTTTGTTTTATCCAATTCATTAGATATTATTCTGAAACTGTTCACCAGTACTCTGTGTTTGTTATCTGTCAATATTTATTAGCCTTTGGTTGCATCTCTTTAACAAACAGAGAAACTTTATACTTCAGATTTGAAGTTAGATACTGTGACATGTATGCACAGATTTTTACCACCTTCCTTTTTTCTTTCTGCTTGAAGTAAGGATTTTAATGCGTTACTTAAATTCATGTGTTACTTACATTTATGTATTAGAGGGTTAACTTTTTAGAAAAGCTTAAGTACATCAGTCAAGCTTGGATAATTAGGTATTAATATGTAAATCATCTTCCTTTGATGTTACTTGTAGCCTGGTTCCTTCATAATTTACTATTCATTATACCTTCTGGAGCCATTGAGTACACATGCTTCATCCACAGCTTTCTCAGCTTTTAGCTACTTAAGGACTGACAGTGCTGAGCAAGTTTCCCCTCTTTTTGTAAACCTTTTTGCCTTCTTGATTCCCCTCCTCAATTCCTTCTTCTAGGTACACACTCTGTAGTGAATGACTGCTTCACAGAACACGACTGCAGTCAACCAGAGCCGTTGCTACGTCTTTGTCAGTTGTTGCTCTTTGAAGGAGTGCCCTGTAAAACAAACAAGAAGACCTACTTGAGACTATTAGGTTACTGTGGTTTTGGAGCACTTTTTCTAAAGCTTTAACTATGGTTAATGGAAACACCTCTAGGGTTACTCAGAGTTACTGTTCATCTAGGTAGACTTGTACATATATGGTTCTCCTAGGTGTGCTTACCTGTGCACTGTTGGCCTTGCAAGGTGTCAGTCCCCAGAAGATCTCCAGTGTTCCTTTCTACTTATCTCTGAAGCTGTTGTTCACGTAACACCCCCTTAACCACCTGCAGAAGCCAGCCATCCCTCATGGTGCCGTCTCGAACTTTGGTCAGCTTCTCACCTGGTTTACTGGCACGTTTGGCAATTTCTTGTGCCACATCCAGTAGTTTTTGACATTCTGCTCAATTAGCTTAATTTCAGGACAAGGTCTAATTAGCAAGTTATTATAAAACAATAAATAACCAATATAGAACTAAAAATAAAAAGTGGTGGTCTACACTAAAGCCTAATGAATTAAAGCTTCTTGTAATTAATTAAAAAAAATATTCTACTGCTACAAGTTTTAATATGCCTGAGCTGACAAACTAGCCATTGGTGAAGAACTTGAAACAGAAGTTTGACGTGGTATTAGGTGCTTGGCAATTTTAGCATCTTCTCCAGGTTTAAGGAGAATGTTTTGCTTACTTTGGTTTAATGCCACTTCTTTCAATTCTGAGAATAAAACAGTAAAGACTTTTCTTTCTTTAACATAGAAACGAAAAATGAGTTATGAATGCTATTTCTGTAGTAGTTCTGAGATTTTGATGGTCATGGAGGTCAAGTCAATTATGATCACTTGAGTACACAGCTTCATTTAGTGAATCAATTTCAAAAGCAGAGCATATTTTGGTTAAACTTTTTCCCTTTGATTCCCACACATTTAATATAGTTCCTATAGTAAGCTCATAAATACGAGTCTAAAGACCTACTTAATTTAAAACAGTTTTCATTCAGAGCTTGGTATAAATCAGAATTCTTTAAAAATTAATGAATAAGGAAACAAATGCCACTCTAATATACAAACTCAAAAGAAAAAAAAAAAGAAAACATATTTCCTTGCTCCAAAGTTGTGTGCATTAAACTGTATCATGGTGGATGGTGTAAAGGGTGTGTTTAGATGGGTTACCAGCACGCATGAATAATGATTTACAGGAGAGAATTTTTTTTTTTAAGAACAAAGGCAAACAAGGAACAATATTGATATTTTAGTTGTAGGAGTTCTTTGCTAAATTAGATCAGTTACGTAAGTCACCTTGTTGTAGAGTACTTAAATTTAAGGTAGCTTAAATTTTCTTTGTTTGGTGGACAAAAAAGCACAGAAGACGGCATTCCGCAGCTGAACAACAAATAATCCACTCAGTCTGGAGGTAACACAGCTTTCCCCTTCCTTCTTAGGTTCCACCACATCCCTCAGGTCCTCCTGTGGTTGGTGCACTCCAACCACCTGCTTTCACAGCACCTTTAGGAATCCCACCTCCTGGATTTGCTCCTGGAGTGCCACCTCCACCGCCGCCTCCATTTTTACGACCTGGTTTCAACCCAATGCATTTACCCCCAGGTATGTTTGTTTGTTTATATTTTTTGGAATATTAATTTATTTTTTTTTTTAAACTATATAGCAAATAAAAGCATCTGCCATATAAGCTGCACCAGTGTGTTTTGTGAAGTGATACTCAGTGCTAATATATATTTCTTTATAGGCTTTCTTCCTCCTGGACCACCACCACCTATAACTCCTCCAGTATCTGTTCCTCACACTCCAGCAGTAAACATCCCAAATTGTAAGTGTTTAGGTGTTGGGCAAGTGGCAGTAGAAGGAAGGTATCGTGCAAGCAGAAAAGCTGAATTTTTTGTTTTAATTCATCAATGCATTGTTTCTTAGCTACAGCAACTGGTGTGAATGAAGACACTACAAAAGATTCATCTGTAGGAAATCCCATCCCAACAGTGGTTTCTGGAGCCAGAGGGAATGCTGAAACTACCGATAGTTCCAAAATATATGGGACTGTTCCACCTCCTGTAGCACCCACTAATGTACCTGCTCCTGTCACCCAAGCTATTCCACTTCTTGGTAAGTTCATTTTTTGTATGTATTCTACAGTTTACTGTTCCCTTCAGTTAAAACACAATTTTCATTTTGCTACTGACAGAGTTTGTGGAGTAGTAAAGCAGATTTTTCCAAACTTGTTGAAATATCTGCCCTTCTGTTGAGTTCTAAATCATTTTTAGAGGTTTGAGTTTTGCACAGAAGGAGCAGTATTTTTTTTTTATTATTATTATTACTGAAGATTGTTTTCTGAAGAAGCAAAAAGGCTGTAATACCAAAGTTACGAATTTAGGGCAGAACAGAATGCTGTCTACTTTTAACAAATTGAGGCTTATGCCATAAAAACCCCCACAATTTAGAACAAAACACCTGTATGACATATGAAGCGTGTTTTTGACTCAAGTATTACATGTATAAAATTAAGTTAAAGAGAAACAGTATTTTTTAGTGTATTTTTTTAAATCTGTGAAAATATGGTATACTTTTTATGTATGAAAGAAATTATTCTAATAAAATGGAACAAAAAGAAAAGCTTTTATTCAGCCCTGCTGTATTATAGGTTTTGAAACCTTTTAAACAATGTTACCTTATTTAAATATTACAAAATTATATTTTGACTAGCAAAACCAAGCAAATATTGGATACCTTCCATAAATTACTTTTCAGTATATGATATGAACTTTGTTAAATTTTTTTAACAGAGTGTATACTGTTTAATATTACAGGGGTCTGCAAAATACTTACTTTAAGATGGCCTTTTATAGGTCAGTGTCAAGAATATGCTCAAGAGACTCATTTCTACAAATTTTACAAAAATTCTACAAATTTTCATGAGATTATTACATTCATAGACCTCTAAATGAGTGCCTAACAAGTGAATGAAAAAGAAATTTTGGTTTAGTGTGTTTCTGACCGGAATTTAATATGTACACTGAAAAAAACCTAACGGTTTTGGTCTCTGAGAGCTTACTGCTCTGTTGGATTTGATGGCTACATTTTCCAGCCATGACTAGGGATTTTTGGATCCTTCATGTTGGAAACTTAAAATAAGACTCTTTCAGAAGGCCTTTTTCAAAAAGTGAAGAGCTGTCTCTCTGAAAATCAGTCTGCTTTTTAAAGTCTATCAAAGCTGATACGCAAAACCAGCAGCTAATTGTTTTAGAGTATCTTGGACACTTGGCAAAAGGAAAGCTGACAAAAAACTCTATGGTGACACCATGGATTGAGAGAATTTTGTAGTGATATGGATTATTGGACTACATGTTTAAGACATTCCAATCTCAATGATGAAATTACACTCTTGATAATTGTAATGCAGTATTACCAGATATTTGACATTTCCTGGTACTATATTTTGTATGGCATTCCAAGCCTTTGGAATGTATTAAGTTGCTCTGCAGTTTACTCTGCCATTATACACAAAAGAAAAAGGTTTTGCAAAATTAAGATTCAAGTGAAGTAAATTACATACCCACATTAGTTACTTGGGCAATAGCTTTTTTTATTCTTACAAATTCAAGGAAGGTGAATTTGATGAATTTGAAGATCAAGAACTTGCCTTCATTTTTATTAACTTGTTTACTGAATAGTTGAGGCAGATAAAGTTGTCTGTGTGGTCAGAGTGACTTCTCTCAACAATCAGTCTTGTCAACAAGGGGATAGTAAAGGGCTTTTTTTTTCTTTTAGCATGTGTGAGCTTACAGAATAGTCCTGAAGTAATAGCTTAGAGATCTTATGCATTCACTGGAGTAACAGCATTTTATTTTGAAGAGTGTCTTACTTGAAGAAGTTGTTATTTATGATCAAGGAGTTACGTAAAATCCTTTCATCCTGACATTTTGGAGTTAAAGGGGACTGTTCACAATCTGATACAAGATACAAGAAAACTAGGAGAAGCAGATTTTAATATTTTACATGTTTAAAGATAAAATATTAGTATCAGTTGTCTCTGCTTTTAAAACTTTTCAGTAAGTTAACACAAATGAAACTGTCTTCTTAAAACCACTTTGATTCACTTATCAATTGAGCTTAGCCCGGTGTATGAGAGTCCAGGTCTGGTCTCTCCTTAGGCTGGAAGAAAAACATTAAAGAGATGATGTTTTCCACTGCTCATGCTGATCTATATAGCAAAGAAGTGTCCCTTACAGTCTTGCCCTCCCCGTCTTCTGAGTTCATGAGCTGGCCAGGCTGCATCGTCATTCTGACCTTTTCATTCTGTGTGTCAAGTTTCACTGCTAGGCAGATCAAAGCATGGGAAATGGAGCCTGCCAGGGTTTCACCACGTGTGCAGACATGAGGTGCAATCTACATATGCATCCCGGTCCTGGAGCCCAGAAATACTTGCAGGCTTGACAATTTAAATGTAGCCTTGAGTTTCTGATCTACAGTCTTGTACGGGTCAGAGGCAAATGAACTGGACCAAGTGAATGAGTAGGTGCAGCATCACCCTCAGTTAGCCATGGGAAAGTGCAGACAAGGGACGTCAGATGCTTCAGACTAAAGGACCTCACCACGTTCAAAAGCGTATGTTTTAGCAATTTGAATAGATGACTGATCGTGTGACTGGTTTCTCACGAAGTCTTCAAACTGCTTGTTAAACATTCCCATGATGTGGCTCTCCAAGCTGAGATAAGACGGTGGAAGAAAGATTTGTTTGACAGCATGATGAAGTATGTCATGAGGACTCTGCTTGGGGAAGTAGGGATGAAGGGGCTTGAGTAGTGTAACATATGAAGAATGAAGAGATGTTCTTCGGCTATTTGGGCAGGATAGAAGAACTTACTTCAGCAGGCTGAATGAAGATTGCTCTGAAGAGACTGTCGTAGAAATCTAAATTTAAGCTTGCTTGAGAACACCTTATGTAATCTGTACAAACGCAGGAGCTCTTTTCTCATTTTTTGTAACTTCAAAATGAAGTTTATCTGTTCACTTTTTATATGGAAGATATGTTACAAAGTAATTCTAAATTGATTATTGTAAGATTTCGTATGCTTTCTTAGTAATGTAAGTTGCGTTCTGTTTCACCTCCACTAATTTCCTTCCTTCCTTCGATGTAATTCTTTCATCGCTTCCAACAAAGACATGTTTGTGCTTCAGAGGAATGATCCCTTGTGGACGTTGTGTCTGAATTTTTTTTTGTGCCTATTTCTAAAAACCACTCTCAGGTTGTTGCGATGTAGTTGTATCCTTGACCATATTCGCTGCTGTTATAGCTGCTTGTTCTTAATTTGAACAAGATTATCCAGACTGTAACAGATTTTGTGAGTGTGTGCTCATGTGTCGTTTTTTTTAATGATCTGCAAAGCAGATATTTTTAGACTCCTTTTACATGTGCATATTGCAGAAAGTGACAGGCTTTTAAATAATTTTTGATTTGCCAACTTGTTCTTAGCGTTGAGCAAATTCTGTACTTCGGACCAGTAATAAACTGCTGTTGCAGATGCTATGTTTCGAATCTTCAGATTTTGTGATCTGTTACCTTGATTAAATACACCATATTGCAGTTTGTAGGTTCTGGTCTAGTGCTCTTTTTACCAAAATTCCTATGACGATAATTACATATTCTCAAAGATTAGTTATCCTGTAGTTCTGAATGAACTTGGTATTCATTTCCTGGTAACGGACCTGGAATTACTATTCTTTTCTCAGTTGCTGCTTTGTTCTTAAGTAGCTACATGGTCTGTTTATAATCTGCATCAAATTATAAAAGACAGACTACAGTATTCTCTGAGCTCACCAGAGTATTACTATATTATGAAGTGGATACTTCCTTTACAGGAAGGATGAGCTTTTTATTATTACTGGCTATGGACGATGATAAACATAATGCATTTCCAGATGTCTTGTGGTAGCCCATTTTAAAAGCATAACAAACACTGTTTGCTAATAACATATGACTGTGGCTTTCATGATACTACCGAATGAGAATTCAGAGGTAAGGGAACAATGAGCTCTCAAGCACCATTCATGGAATTCACTTTTGCCGTGATGTCTCGCTTGACCTGGATTAGTTTAGTGTTATATGTTTTATGAAGCAGGAATATAGAAGTCTTAATACCAGTAACCAACACGGTACACATAACATAGTTTGACTCTTAGATCCTTGTTTAAGCATCTTACATGAATATGAGCAAGCTCCTGCTGGCTTCAGTGACGGACATTGACTACCCTGAAAAATGTAAGCTGTGAATCGATATTTAGGCTCTTAAATTCAGGCTTCTTTCTTTACAGTCTTGACCTGGTCTAAAGTATCCAGAAAAAGACACAAGGCTTAACAACACTGTCCCTCTCTCAAGAGTTTCCTGCTAGTGTTTATTGTTCTAGTTTTAAGATGCAACATTCCCTGATAGAGAACGATAGGAGGATTAATGTGACACGCTAAATGTTGCAGAACATCAGCATCAAACTCAAAGTGTAAAGCTTTAGCCCATTCTGCTGGAATCATAAGCTTTTGACATTGACACATTTCCATCAGATTTGCAAAGGAGGTGTATTTGAAGCAGGACTGCTGTGACAGATACAGAAAACATAGTTCCTTCAGTTGGTTTCTTATAACAGAATTTAGTGGATTATAAGAGACAGTAATCACTTATTGAGTGGAGTTCAGTTTAAAAAAAACCCAACAAGATCAGATGCTACAATTCTGTTACATTAGCTTTTTTAACACTGATAATTACCCCAAGGGAACATGGGATTTGTCCAGCCAGGAGAGAAGACAATCAGAAATGGAATCACAGTGACACAGAACTCTACCTTTTTACCTAATTTATCCAAACAGTCAGGATGACTCCTGTGACCTCTTTGGATAGAAGACGCTTCGGGACAGCTCTAGCATTTTGGGCCTATGTCTTAATGAGTAAAGTGAAATTATGAAACTTTTGATACTGTGTGATTGTTCTTGCACTTCTGAAACAACACTTGTGGTTATCGACGGGTTTTACCAGTGCACTTGGATCCACGTTCTTCGTTGTAAACGCTCTTCGCAAGTTCTGAGGATCTTTCACTGTGCATCACTGGTAAAGGTTGCAAAAAAACCCCCAAAACTAAACAAATTGTGAAAGCAGTCTATATTTTTACACATTTGAACAGAATAACAAAGTGTGAGGATTATATTTCCAGTATTGCGAGCCATGTCCCGTACTAAAGGCCAGGTCTTAGCCAAGTTACGTAGGATAAGCAGCTGGTGAAAGTGATGGTTGTATTTCAAAATCCATTAAGCAAGAAGACAAGGTTAGCTACTGCAACAAGGCTGACAATTATGAGCAAATAAATGAAATGCAGGCTGGGGCAGATAAATTCCATCACTCGTCTGTACAGGTACGAGATGGTCATTAAATTGCTTTATTGTTTCTCTAGGAGCTCTGGTCCTTCTTTTCAAGTGTGACAAACTATTTAATTTCACTTGCTGTCTCTCCCTCTATAAGACAACAGAGGGCTTTAAATTTTCCTAGACGTTGCATGTGCAATCTGTACTGCTAATTTTACTGAGCATTTTCAGTAAACTTGAATATGTTTCTGGATGGCTCTTTGAGAGTAAATTTTTAACTGGTGCCTGATTTGTCAGCACAGTGAGGAATCTTAATTCTTTATACAGTGCGCTTCAGCCTCAGAATTTGAGTGGGCTGATTTAAAATAAATGTTCAGCTACCCTGCTAATGCAGTCCAGATGGAAAGAGAACTGACTTCAGATGCCATTATGCTGCTTCTGTGCTGCACTGTGTAGAAATAAGGCCGAGAAAGTAAATAACTTGTACTTGCTACATTTAAAACAACTTTTCATGCTTGCCTCATGTTCATGCTTTTGTAACCCATGTCTGCTCTGCTGGAATAGAGCAGAAGCATACTCTTATCCTCTTCGACTCATTAGATCTCACTGTTTTCTGCCTTATTTTTAATCTTCTGTGGGAGAATTTACTTATCAACAAAAATATCCCCAAACCTCAGAACTCAGCAAAACAATATTCTTGGAAGACATCATTAGTTGTATGTCTGTCTTGTCAGATACTTGTACTAAATCATGGGAGGATCAGCCTTGGTTGTGTAAAGGAGGAGGGGGAGGGCTGTGCATTTTGAAATTAAAAAGGAGAAAGAAAAAAAAAACACAACAACAACCAAAAACCAAACCAAACAACAGAAAAAAATATGCTGTTGCTGCCAGAACATTTCTTGCAAAGAGTGTGACCTACCAAGCCATGTCTTAAAAGTGATTGTTTGGAGGGGAAGGTAAGATGATGCTGTGGACTGGAAGAGTATTCACATCTTTGTTACCGGAGTTGTCCTGATCGGCAACGTATAATTTCTGTCTAATAATGAGCACTCATATTAAAGGTTTCTGATAGAGATGTTATTACACATAAGAAGTGGTGTGGTGAAAGAGCAGCATGTCTGTTCTTTAGAGGGTTCAGGCATATTTGGGATAGAAGTGCTAAACAAGTCGGGTTGGGGAAGAGGGAAGCTGCGATAGCTGAATGGAAGGTTATTTGGGGTGCCTGCTCCACTGTGCTTAATTAGCTGAAAGCAGAGTTTTCACTGATGACACCGCCAGGTATTTAATTCTAGTATTAATTTACATAGCTATTTCACATTCTAGCTTTACCCAGGGCAGGAGTTAGAGAATTTTACATAACTTGTATTCTTAACTTTCATTAACGTGTGGAAATAAAACATTATTTATAGTCTCAGCAAGTTTATAAAGGAACGCAAGATGGATTATGAGAGGTTTCTACTTGTTCTGCTGGCAACTGTTGATTCCTTTAAGTTTCAGTTTAGGAGTTTAAAAAACACCACGTGCTTTCGCAGATAGGGAGCTTATTTTCAGGTAAATAACTGCTAGTGAGCAGATAGGTCCAGTAAAAAGGCTACAGAGAACATGCAACAGTAGTGTTAACTAGTCAGACAAAAGGAGGCACACGAGATAAGCTGCCACACGCTTATTGGTATGCAGTCCTCATCTGGAGCTCAGTAACCCTCGTTCATTTTGGCTTGTGTGTTGATGTCAACAAGCTTTGGGCTGAGTTTTCTCAAATGGTATGTTTTGAGTTTGTTTTTTCTTTTATGAAGGACGTGCAAAAAACAAGAGTCCAGGAAGAAAAAATGGAAAATAGTTGCAATTGCATGTGGTTGTGTTGGATGAAAAAATTGTATTTTTTAAAAAATAAACCCAGAAATTACTTGTTGCATTTCCTTTTAGTTTACGTTGCAGGGTTTATTCTACTAAATTTTGTTGTATCCCTTTTCTCTAGAACTGTAAACTGAGCTCTCTGTGATTTCCAGCTCCTCCTCCAGCCCTGTTCTGACCTTACCTCTCCCTTCATAGATAGCTTGCTGTATCTGCTGCCTCTTCTGCATGTTGAAAAATCTTGCTGATGGCCAGTTCAAATCTCAAGCATTTTAGCCAGATGTCATTTCACTGATGTTTTTAATAGAGGATAAATGTTTTAATGCTAACTAAAGGAGGTGAGGTGTCTTTAATTAAAAGCCTGGGAAGCATAACCTATTAGGAAGGTGTTTGGTTGGCAGCGAGTTGACGAAGCAAGACACTGAGCTGGAGATCAAAAGAACTCTGACCTGCAAAACGTTAATGGCTTCTTCACAAAAGGAAGCCTTTAGGACAAGTGTTTAGTTACTATCATTGCAGTCTTACTACTAGCATGACACAAACTTGCATTTAAAGATGATGTTCTCTTCACAGTATGTAAACTAGCACAGGAGGCTCTGCAGGCTGCTCTCTTCCCTCCTTCCCCCTTCCCTCCGAGTTTGGTGTAACTGATTTCATCAGAGAACTTCAGAATGTTTTGGAAATTATGAAAATGACTTTTTCCACACACGCCCCCCACCTCCTGCCAGCCTCTGATTTGACTTTGTGTGTGTGCTTGTTTGTTGCAGGCACTCAAGGAGTCGCTCCGCCCCCGCCAGCCCCCGTTGTTGGGTTGCAGACTCCATCCACTGGCCTCTTGGGTGCCCGGCCTGGTTTGATACCACTCCAGCGGCCGCCAGGAATGCCCCCCCCTCCTCTGCAGCGGTTTCCCCTGATGCCACCGCGACACATGCCTCCCCACATGATGCACAGAGGGCCCCCGCCAGGGCCGGGGGGCTTTGGGATGCCTCCCCCCCACGGAATGAAAACCCCCTTCCCACCACCAGGTCACTTTGTGAGACCTGGGGGGATGCCGGGAAGCGGGGGGCCAGGCGGACCCGAGGAGAACAGAGATGGGAGGCAGTTTAGGAATGACAGGCAGACGTTCACGCCTAACAGAGACCAGGAAAGGTTTGGAAGGAGATCTTTTGGAAACCGGGTAGAAAACGATCGTGAGCGCTATGGTAACCGCAACGACGACAGAGATCATGAGCGACTTGGTAATCGTGACAGGCGAGACTGGGGACGAAGAAGCCCTGAGCGTGAGAGACACAGAGACTTGGAGGACAGAAACAGGCGGTCCAGTGGCCATCGAGACAGAGAGAGAGATTCGAGAGACAGGGAGTCGCGTAGAGACAAGGAAGAAAACCGAGGGAAGGAAAAAACTGAGCTGACAGACAGGGCAGATGGCGACAAAAACCATGAATCTCATAGCGGCAAAGTGGAAGACGCAGACATTGTTTCAGAACTCGCTGCGGGAGAGTCTGAACCTGCAGGCGTAAAACCTGTTGAAGAGTTAACATCCGAGGCTACCTCATCCGCGGAACAAGCGGACAAGGATACGGGCTCAGTGGCGGAGGCTCCTCGCTAGCGACTGGAAGTCGTCGAAAGATGACAGTGACATTTGTTGGAGTGTAGAGCTTTAGAGTTGTACAGTCTGCTGTATTATATTTGCTTCTGCTTATATCACAGCCCCTCGGTAGTTGGTGGGGAATTGTAAGCAATTTGATTGCTTCCCTTCTATTTAAAATAGCCACAACGTAACATGACATACTGAAGATATGATTAAAATATTACCCATTTTTGCTGTAACTTTTTTAAAGTTTTGACTTTAAAAAGTTTACAAATCAGAAGTAGAAGTGCTTTCTATTTTTTTTTTAATTTAAGAAAAGGTAAAGGTGAAAGCTCCTCAAAACAATAGGGATGTGTTTTTAATAAACTCTATTTTCGTAACAAACTTTAACGTGTGCTATTCTTCCTACACTGCACTGAAGTGGAAAAGAAGTGTTCAGCATCTTAAAAGTTTGAACTGTTAATGCTGTACCGGAGTCTAAATTAGACTGCTTTGTTTATATTTGTTAAAAGGAATACGTCTGTTTGTGTAGCTATTCACAGAAGCAAATTTTTATTTGTAATAGTCATCTTAATTTTTAGATTGCTGCATTTTAATGATCTACTTGACCATACTAGTTAAAAGTTAGTGGTTTTAAAATGTTAATTGAAGAGTTAACTGTTTAGTGTTTGCAATGCAATCAGTTTTGGTTTTTTTTTTCTTCTTTTCATTTTTTTTTCTCCCCCTCCAACTGGTTCTGTGGTAAATGTTGCCCTAATTAGCCTTTTTTTTAAAAAAAGTGGACACCTTCAGACATACTTGGTCTGCTCTGCTTGTGATGTTATAAAATGACTGTGTGCGGTGGGCTAGGAAGCACACCAGTTCAGCATCTTCTGTACCTGTTATTCATTGATGCTTTCTGGGAAGTGGGGTGAAAGAGAAATCGAAGACACCAGAACAGGATATAAAATGCTAACCTATATATTATTTTTTTTTAAATGGGGCTGGGAAAAAGAAGGGGGGCGGGAGGGCGTGCGAGGATTTTCAAACGCTGCCTCTTCCTTCACACGAGTCTGGGCTGCTGCCGTTGTCTGTGTTAACGATGTCTACCTCCTGTAATCCCGCAAGAGGTAGGTTGGAAGTTTTTTTACCCACCTAGCGTTGTACCTATCGGACTGATGGACAAAGAGTGCATACGCTCATGTATGTGTCAGTTCTACCATCTCCTCCCTGTCGCTGAAGTAATTTTCGTCAGGTTTTAAGAGGGCGAGTCCTAGTTCTTGGTGGTCAGCCCTCCAGGAGGTGTTTTGAGAGGTGGCTGCGCTCGACTGAGCAGAGCCAGAGCGCAGGCAGTTCTGCCCTGAACCGCTCGCCCGGCGAACAGCCATGCACCAGGCCACCAGCCTCAGGTGGCACCAGGCCTTCCCTTTCAGCTTGTTTTAACTCTAAAAGCATAGTGGAAAAATTGTATGAATCCTGTGCATATTTAATTTTTTTTTTTTTCCTTGATATGTGTGTTCTACTTTTAAAGTTGGGTTTTTCCCGAAGTGAAGGGCAGCTGCTTTCTTACACCAGTACTTTTTCACAGCTGCTCTGTGGCAGAGGAGTTTTTTCTGGGGGAAGGGGGTGGGGGGAAAGCAAATGTGGAGTTATGGACTGGGGGAGAGGACATATATTTTTATGTTCTTGCAATAGCAGAATAAAGAGAGAAAAAACCTGTTTACATACTTGTAGTGAACTCAGCTTCCATGTGTTAAAACTCGTGTCCTTAAATGTTTTGTTTCGCTGGGCCAGGGGAACTAACTTTTTTTCATAAAAAGCCAGACCTTCATGTCTCTTGTTTAAGATTCATCTCAGTAAAAACTGCCATCATTCTCTGTAAGGAGGTAGGACTTTTCCAAAGGAATTCACTTTATTAAAAGATTTGAAGACCAGAATGAACGAGACGGAAGGCTTACCTGTTCACACAAATGCCACCATTCTCTCCCTTTCCCTTGTTAGGAATTTGAAAAGAAAGCCCAGGAAAACCTTGGATGGCCTTTATGGAACAATTTCTTGCTGCCTTCTAAAGCAGTGATTGTATAATAAAACCTACTATTGATGCATCTTTACAGCATCACCAGTGTAACTGTATCCTGCCCTTCTAAAACTACCACATTCCTGGCTTTAACAAAAACCAGAAGTCTATATGTAAAGATAAATAAGCTCAGTGCAAGCATCCATTACTGACAAATACAGTGTTAGCAATTAACAACTTGGTTATTGAGCCTGCACAGCCAGTTACAATGATTTGTGCACGAGCAGAGCATTGCTTCTAGATCCTTCGATGCAGTGTTGACTTCTAGGCCAGTGTGCTGTCAGACATTGAACTCGACAACAGAAAGCAGCGTTGAGAGCTCTTCACAGACCAGGCTTTCAGAGCAGCTAAGTTCAGCACTGAGAACTGCAGAGGAGGTGAGCCCTAGATAGAGCTGCCAGAACACTCCCTCCACTACAGCTCAACCAACCTCTGCCAAGGACCTCCTGTTCTCCCCACTTAGGGAAAAGGGATAGGACACAACCATCCTCTGAACTTCTGAAATACAAAGAGGTGATGGTGAGGCTTGTGTGTGTTTGGTATTTGGCACACCCCATCCCACAAGGAGGGAGCTGGAAGGAAGGTACAGTCACTATCTTAATTCTGCTGCAGCTGCTCAATCAGAGCATAGACTAACCCCCGGGAAGAGGTAAAGGTGGGTAGAGACTGTACACACAAGTGCCTGCCCTCCACAGTGAATGTAAGTTTAGTGTTTTTTACAGTATTCTTATTATACTACCAAAAGCCATTCCATTTGTAACATGCTACATGGGAATCTAGATGCCTAGAACTACAACCAACTACTGCCATGAGTATCTCTTATGTACAAGTTAAAGGAATGCTGATACAAGTCTTCATTAAAATTAATAATCTCCCTTATTGAAAGACTTGGAAATCCATGTTTAAGAGGTACATACAAGAAAACAATGAAAGCTGGCACTAGTACACAGTGATTACAAAGCTTTATGAAGTTAAATATTGAACTTCTGGTTACATCAATTGTTTTTAAGACTTACTCTGCACTAGACATTCCTGCATAGCTTGAAGAAAGGAGCTGTCTTCAAAACATCCACGCTTTCACTGCACAGCCATCCAACACATGCAGTGTCCCTCATGTTGGAGCCAGACCATTTTGAGCTTACAGCTTCCCAGTCACACACACTGCAGTCACAAGTGTCACATACCCTGACATCAAGAAGGTATTTCTGCAAAGCAGCAACCATCCTTATGTACACAAAACAACCAGCTGTAAGTGCAGAGGGTGTCAGGTTGTTACCACAGAACCTGGGATTCTGTACAGAACACATGAAAACAAACAGCAAGAAACATCCTGACTGAGGTCAGGTCTTAGTTATTTCAGGGTACCTGGCTGGAAGAAACCTGTTGGATGCTGTTGGTGTCCAGCACAAACTACTGATATGAGGAAATCCAGGCCCATTTTCCCCATAATATGCAAGTCAGCAGATAGGGGGGTTGTTTTTTTCTTTTTATAGACAGCAAGACCCAAGATGTATTTGCCCAGCAAGTTTATTACACAAGTTTGAAATCTACAAGTGCTGCAACTTTGCCAGGAGGAAGCCCTGAAACATACAATGCCTACTGCTCTTTGGTGAGTAGTCATGCCAAAGCTTTTAAGGCTAATCCTCCAAATCACACAGAGTACCAGAAGTGTTGCTGTTCGGGAGGTGACTGCTACTACACATCTTGCATTACACAGAACTGGGGTTCCAGTCAGTGAAGCTATACTTAATGGTTAGAGCAGATGCTTTAGCAGAAGAATTACAGAGACATTCCATCAGGGTCACTTTAATTGCAACATACATTGTACAAAATTAAGTCAGTCTTCACACAAGTTTAAGTGATACTCAGAACGCAGAGTAGTAATGAGATTAAGTGAGAAATCTTTTGCTTGCACAAGGAAGGCCAAGTACAGCATTTGCAATGAAATACAGCCCATTCACCACTGTCATCTTTAGCATGTCAGGTACAAGACTTAGCTCTTCGCTATTCCAATTACACCACAAGCTAAACGAGGACCAGCATTTCCAGTTAATTTGCTCTCATTATCTCCCCCTCTACCCAGGTCATCACATTTTTCATGGACCTAAAAGAGAATCGAAGATTGAATTTGTTATTGCATAACTAAACATTTTTCACTCCTCACATTAGTAGCAGCAGTAACAAGTGCCATTGCCAGCTACCAGCAGAGTGTCTCACACAACAGCCAGCACCTACTGGAATTAAGTAATGCTGAATGCCAAATTGATCCCAGGCTAACAACTTAAGACTACAATTGTCTAAAAAAGTAACTTGCCTCCAGCTGGATTTCTCTGAACTGGAAGTCAAAACCCCACATTTCAAGAAGTTACTACTTCTAGTCCAAGAGCAAGCGTGGACTTGACATTCAAGGTCACCCTTACCACACAAGGCTGACAGCTGCACTGCAGGTGCAGTGCCTTGGCCATGCCATCTGAAGAGCAACAATATGTATCTCCCTGCTGCCTGGCCATCAGCCCAAGCCTCCTTTGTGCAGGAGCAGGGTGGTCTCAGCACACACTAGTCTCAAGGGAAGCAAGACTGAGAATGCTCATGGGTGGCCAAGTCCACTCAGCCTCTGCCTGTCTCCTTCCTAGGGAGGCCATGACACAAGTTACCACAGCCAGCAACTCCAAGACCAGTACTAGTGAACAGTGTCCTGAAGTGCCCACTGCCACAACTATCAGTGACAGCTTTTGTGACAGGCTGCTAGTCCCTTCCTCAAATCAGGCTGCTTTAGTCACTCACAGCTGGAAGAAGCAAAGTTAAATGGAGAGGATCATCTTCAAAACCAGGCAGAAAATGTAAGATTAGTATGCCAATGAAGTGCCATACTAATAATACACAGAGGACTTTCAGGCAGGGCTTCAAAGAACTCCCTGCATTCAAAACCTTGCACTATCTGTAACGGACATCAGGAACTGGCCTCCAGCACCAGAAAAAGTCTCCACTCACTGCCAAGACTGCTCTAGAGTTCCTTAAAGCATCCAAGCATGCCCCAAGACACTTACCACCATGGTACGTCCAATGATGCAATGTGGTCCGCTAAGAGAAATGACGGAATCTTCTATTTCCACTTCTGCCACTCCTCCTTTAGCAGTCACATTGCCAAGGTCTCCAACATGCCTACACAAAGACGCAGAGGAATTTAGAGAAAATTTGGTGGAATTGAAAGCTCTTTTAAGTGACAGCCTAGACAATACAATACCCATAGTTACTACACTCAAGTACTCCATCTTAAGCAGCACCTATGCCCTTGTCCACCATCAGTCTGTCTTGAACACTTCCACTGCTTTTAGCTCCTTTAGTTCAAGGGATGATTAAAATTCTGTCCTAGGCAGAACTTGAAACTGGAAGGTTAATTAGCTCTGGGGGAAGGAAAGCCACCAATCCCTAAAAAAATCAAGCCAACAGTGCACAACTCTCATGGCCAAGAAGTCCTCCATGCTGATTACATCTCCCTCTGCTCAAAGAAAGTCTCTCAAACCTTTCCTGAACATATAATGTTTGGTGTAAACACTGCTGCTATTCCTAAGAGCTTTTACTGTCTATCACAAATGAGCTATTCCACAGGCAGCTGCAGGCTTTAGGTTTAAAGGGGATTAGTAAAAGCAGTTTGTCAAGTGACAGGTCAAAGGGGATACATTAAGTGCCAGCCAAGTTCCCATCAGTACCAGGGATGAGTAGTCAAGTCTGGCATTTTCCCCATACACTTGGCTTTATACCCTACCACAGTTTTATCAGAGCTAGATCTCCACTAGGACTTCCCTTAGGAATTAGGCCTCAAGCAGTTCAGTTTTCATCCCAACACACTGTTTCCTATACACTTGTCTCAAGCCATTCACTCCAAGGACAAGCTGATGAAGTTCTGCAGCACTCCTCTATCCAGAATCAGAACCCTGAACACCAATTCATTGCTAAAACTCAGAGACCTAGCTCAGCTCACTGAATGCTATCAGCTTAGCACCAACTGCATATTTTTAACCAAGTCCTATAAAATCAGGTCAAAGCCAGTTTTCCCTTTAGTAATTCCCTTGATTTAAGCTTCTAGAAAACTTCAATCCATTGTTTCAACTCTACACTGATAAAAACATGTTTTAGTTCTTATACCCTCCTAAGGAACTCCCCAGCCTACAGCTGCCCAAGCAGGCAGTTGACACCAGCAGCAGGATTTGACAAAGCAGAACCAGCAGAAGCCACGATGTTCATGCAATTGTGACCTTTAGCACTGGAGCAGTTGGCTGCCCATGAAGCCTGCAAGCACACCATTTCATGCTGCTCTGTCACCCAGACAACTGGCTAGCAGCCAGCTTGCTTGGTCTGGCATGCAACTGATCACTCAGGTAGGGGTTTATCAGTCACAGAAGGTGCAGTTATGGGCATAAGTGTGAGCATTTGAAGGCAGATCACAATGCCAAGCTGGTCCCAATGCCAGTCAAGACCCCAGCTGTGCAAGATCAACTTGTTCCTAGCTCTGTTCACTACCACACCAATCCTCAGCTCTTGTGCAGCCCCCTCCCAGCCTCCAAACCCAGTCAGCACACAGTTTAAATAACCAGGTGCTCAGACTTCAGGTCTCAAACCAAACATGCAAGGGTTTCCTGAAGGGGACTATGAAAACTTCTTCCAGGGGAAGAACTAGGTCTCAGCTCCCACTGAGCTCCAGAGACACTCAGTATAAGCATCAGACCCTGTAGTGACACAGCTCCCAGGGTGGTATAGGCAGTACAGTACCTCAACCAACAGGCTAAGAGCAGCCCAACATGTATGCTAAAAAGCCACCATTCCCAGACACACAGACCTTTGTATGCAACTTGCCAGCTGCCCTGAAGCCTCAGCACCTTTCACTCCTGATCCGCCACATGACAAGCCTACATACAACTCAACTGATAGTTTAGGGCCCCCATTACCAAAAGCTGGCCCCAAAACAGAAGCTAATCTCCGCTGACCAAGTAAGGCTTTAACACATGATCCTCCACATTAACATTCTGAGGAACCTTCAGTCAGCAAAAGCCTTTATTTCTTCATGTCCCCAAACCATGATAAAACCAAAATTATGTCCTCAAGACTACATTTTACCCATACTCTTGAAGTCAAGGTGTACAGTACATTACTGTACACTTATCAGAACCTTTAAGCGACCCTATACATCCTTCAGGATTACCAGTTTTCTTCTAGTGCTATTCTACCATTGTTCATGCAGAGACCTCTCAAGCACAAAGTAGCACTTAGATGGCTGCTGCATGGATTAGCGACCCAGTAAAACACCGGGCATATTAAACTCACCTTTCTGCATCACTTGGTCCACCATGCTGCTTGCCTTCAGGATTGAAGTGAGAACCTGCACTAGTACACCCTGAAACAGAACACAGTCATCAAAAACAGTTTTCATTTTCAGCAGCCAGTTTAAAATCTGTTGCTTATACAGTACACCAAGGTAATCCTCCTATAGCCAAAGGAACTGAAGTTGCTAATGATGGAATAGCTACTCTCCTATTAGATGGTCTACCAATTCTCTGGAGGTAAGTTAACGTACTACAGACTTACAAGTTCAGTAAGGTAAGATCACCCATTCTAGAAAACTCTGCTCAGCTGAAAGCTTTCTTAGTTCTTAACACAAGTATTTAGGTTAGTGTTTGATATGTCAGATCTTGGAACACCAGCCTGAACATGTTTAAAGTATTAAATGGGAAGCAGTTCTTTAGGAAAGGGCCTAATTTTTTCATACAGAAGAAATTTGCAGTCATGAGACCCAAGCACTTACACTTCTGCAACACCAAGAGAAGCTCTTTAAAGCTGAGCAATCGCATTACAGCTGTAACTCAAAAGCTGGGAGAGACATCTTACCATTTGTATTGTCACCAAACTCATGGACATGGAAGCCATGATTTCCATCAGTCAAGCCACTGATTCTTCCAGTAACTTTTACTGGTCCATTACCCTTTAACAGAAAGAATTTGTTATCACCAAAAAGACATTTAGGCATTAAAGGCATTCAACAGCCTTGTGTCAAATGAAGCTTCCTAGGGAACAGAAGGCAGAAGGACTCCACTACAGGTTCAGCCACCAAGACACAAACAACTACACCAACTGATCCCATACACCAATGCATTATTGCACTTACTTAGCCACCTAAAATACACTCATCCTATTACGTACCAACAAGCAGAAGGGATGCCTTATCTCAGCTTTCTTGCTTTTGAGATGAACACGTACTTCCTTCTGGAAGCACAAGCGACCCTGAAGTCACCCCTCCTCTAGAGCTGTCACACGGCCTGTGTGCAGCATCCCCCTTCTCAAACGGGGCGTCAGCAAGGCTCCGGCCGTTCAGCAACCACAGCCCCACTAAGCCCCGCAGGAAGACCTCAGCCGGCTTCAGCAGGAAGCTCAGCGGAACACCCCCGGGCCGGGCCAAAGGCTTACGCTGGCTGCCGGCCCTTGCCGCGCTCTCCCAGCCCATCTCCGCGCTGCTGCTCGGGGAGGGGAGGGCGCACCGACGCCTCCAGCGCCGGGCGGGCCCAGCCTTGCGGCGGTCGACCGCTACCTGACGCTTAGGCACTCAGGGGCGCGGCAGCGCAAGTTACGCAGCTGCCGGCGGGCCCACGGCGAGCCCGCTCAGAGAGGCTCCCACCGCCCTCCGCAGCCGCCGGGGAGCAGGGGAAGGAAGAACCACGCCGCCCGCCCCCTGTAATGACTCAGCACGGCGCCCACGCGAGTCCCCGGAGGAGGTGCAGAGCGACAGGGTCGTGGCCGCCGCCGGCCCTTGCCTGCTGCTGGAAGTGGATGACTCCCTGCACGGGGCCTTCCCCCTTCATCACGCACACGGCCTTCAGCGTCGCCATGTTCCCGCGGCGGCCAGAGAGCTGCGCACACCACCGGCTCCGGCCACTAGCGCCCGAGGACGAGGGGTCCGCCCCTCCCGCGGCCCTTATATAGGGCGGGCCCGTCGGCGCCGCGGCCAATCGCGGTGCGCTCGCGGGTCTCTTCGCGCAGTTCTTACGCGGGGTTCGGCCAATGGAAGGGGAGGGGTCGCGGGGCCGTGCCAATCAGCGGCACCCGCCTCTCGAGCCGCTGGGCGGGCAAGCTGCCTCCTCGCGGCCCCCTGGCGGTGGCGCGTGTTGTGTAACGGTGGCGGTGGGGTCGGGGCGGGTACGGGCGGGGCCGCCGCCGCAGGCGAAACGGTCGGGGCGGGACCCGCTGCCCGGAGAGCAGGGCCGAAGCGGGGCCCCCCTCGGCCTGTGCGCGAGCGGGGCGGCGGGGGAGGATGGGACAGGCCCCGCGCTGTGGCCTGCTCAGCGTCTTCTCTTCAGAGCGTGAGGGACTTCGCTCCCGCGTGTCCTGCCCGGGTGGCTCCTGGGCCCTCTCTCGCTGCAAAATTTAATCTTTCCAAGCATCGAGCTTCAGTGACTGACTCTCCTGCTGCTGCCAGTTCACACAGGCGTAAACCTTTTCCTTGAGGCGTGCCCTAAAGTAGTGACATGGGGAGAAGCAGCAGCAATGGTGTTCCCTAAAAAACATCCCTTTCCTTTCCCTGGAGGCTGTTTTGCAGTATTACTGTGACTGAGGTGGAGTCACTGAGTGTATTACAGAATAACTTTGAAACGGAGTGTTTCTAGTCATCTTCAGAGTACTTGATTGGACAATACTCAAATCAGACTTAGTTTGGGTTTATTTTAAATGTTCCAGCATGGCAAGAAAACTAAAGATTTACTGTCGTTACAGAACACTGGAACAGACTCCCCAGAGAGGTTGTAGACTCTCTTTCTCTGGAGACTTTGAAGACCTGTCTGGATGCATTTCTGAGTGATCTTCTCTAGTTCTGTCCTTCTCTGGCAGGGGGTTTGGACTCGATGATCTTTGGAGGTCTCTTCCAACCCCTAACATTCTGTGATTCTGTGTGTTGCATCATGAACTCTCATGTAAAATGGGAATGCAGTTTTGAAGTTGCCTCTTGAGTGGCTTTGCATTTCAGATCAGTTGCTTGGCCCAGGAGATGTTTTGCACAGAAACCATCAAAGTTACAGCCTGAAGCTGGTGTTGCTTGCTTGCTGACCTTTCTTAGAGACACCTTTGCATATAGGCAGTCCAAACCAACAGGCTGGGTATGTAGTATGCTGCTCAAAGCTCTGCTTAAAATGAAAAGTCTTGGTCTAGCCACAGATCTTCTGGATCGCTTACTTGTCTGAGAGATGTTCAGGGGAAAAATGACAAAACAGATTCTCCCTATGATGATAGCAATAGCAAACCGTAGACTCCAAGAGAAGGTTAACACCAGACTTGGGGAACATACAGCTCTGCACTTCTGTTCCAAGATCTGCAACCTGCAAGCATTTTGAGAATGAAAAATTGCTTTTCATTAATTCCTTTGGCAAATCCATGTTGCTTGTTTTTCTGCTGCATTGTTGAGGGAGAAGTTAGAAGCTTGAAATGATTTTACAGTACCTGGGACTTTAGGTAATCTGTGTATATGACTGAGGTATAAATGACTTAAAGCTCGGGTGGTTTTAAGTCACATGGTTGAGAATGCCATATGGTCAGGGAAGGATATACAAGGTTTGTTTCCCACATCAGACTCTGCTGTGACTCCTGAGTCATGGCTCAAGTGATGCGACTGAAACAAACGGATTTGTTTCCTCGAATGGTGTTCTTCTCTGCTTGAGAAAGAAGTAGGGGAAAAAACCCCACATAAATACACGGACACTGTTTGGCAAACATACAGATTTGTAATTTAATCCTGGAAAGAAGCCGAGAGAGAAGGAGATATGGGCAGCTTCCTATGTAGGAAGCATCTTGGCACTGAGAGTTAAACTCCCTGCAGTTTCATTCCTGATGTGCCTGGAGAGAAGAGACTCTGCAAATTGCTTGTGAGCGAACAGGTCTGTGCTCATGCGTGGCTCAACACAACACACCCTGGATGCTTGCTAGATCAAGAGGAAAGATTCCAGTGCCCTTGAGGCAAATCTTGTTTGATTTAAAATGGTCTGTAACCTTACAGGGATAGTAGCGACTCATTTTACTTTCAGTCATCTTTGGTTTCCCAATATCACCATCTTTACTTGACAGTGCCCTTCCTTAAAGAGGGGGGCACCATCAGTGCTGTGCTGCAGTGGTCTCTCTTATTTTTAGGCCTATCTCCAAATCTACCTCTGTTGTTATCAGGCACATTTATTCCTTCCCTCCTGGAAGTAAGTTTTCAAGATCTGCCCTTCTTCTCTACATGTCTCTACATGAATGTAGGACAAACAGATGGATGAGAGTCAGGCTTCTTAATATATGAAGTGAAATAATCTGAAGTAATGATTTCAGAGGTCTATTGTGTTGGGCATCAATGTCAGGTTACCTGGGAAGGTAGCCTGAGGTGCCCGATGCCTAAGTTAGGCAGAATGTGGCTAACAAAGCTGGCATGCTAAGAGACACTGTGGTGAAGAGATCAACAGTAGGAGACTAAAGGAGAGATGTGAATTTCAAGGACTAACATACAAGACTTTGCATGGTGAAAGAGATGGGTAATCTTAGAAAGGTCATGGCCTCACCCTTTTTAGAGTTTTCTATTATTCTTTTCTTTCACAAGTACAATAGAAATACGAAAGTATTAGTTTACAGGTGTACTCTTTCACAGAAGTCTTATAAAAGAAGACAGGGAAAGGGTTTTGTTCTCTCCCACATACTTCCTTTTAACTCTCTTATTTTTTTAAATCTCACCAGCAGATGAAAAAATCCACCCTGAAGAAGCTGAAGAGCGTGTTTGATAGCAATACCTTATTTCGTTATCTGGAGTGTCAGAGTCAAAGCAGAGAGGAAAGAAGGGACAGTTTGATGTAGGATTACAAACTTTGATGGTGGGAACTGCAGTAGGACAGAGGAGCTGGAGGGCATGGGAATGACTGGCATCTCTTGCAATTCTGGCACCTCATGTTTGACATCCCCTTTCGCCTCGTAACTGTGGTTCTGCCATCCCGAGCCTAGCTCAGTGGACTGGTGGTAAAGTGGGCTGATCTGGAGCCCAGAGGGCTGAAATGAATACGCGAGGGACAAACTTAAGGCTGGGTAGACACACAGCTTTCTCTCTTCACCCTGTTCTGTAGTTATCTGCAGATCATACCCGTTGTTTCAGGGGAGTGAAGCAGTTGTTAGTGTTGATCAGAAGAGTTGCTCTCACTGGTGGACACGCAGGGATCTCTGAAGACTCAAGTTGGTCTCGGTTATTTCCTAATTGGCCAATTTAAAATGCAAATGAGCTAATTACCATGTGATGTAGGTTAACAGAAGTCTAAGCTGGGTAGACAGAAGCTAATAAACTTCTAAGCAAAATGTGCAAAAGTAACAACCCCCTCCGAACCCTTATATACTGTAAAAATATGCCATATATCAAGTATAAAGCCCACGTAGCACATTAACATGCTTTCTGATCGAGATTTTGTATGCATTAAAAAATGGGAGGGAATTTGGGGAGTTTTGGTTTCCATGGCATCCATACCTCTGGGGCTTTGTGCAAATATATAGCATTTTCTACTTGTGATGACTCTTCTGGAAGAACAGGGAGTGAAACTAAGATTGCAATGGTAAACATCACTCCAGGTTGCCTGAGCTTGTGTTCTTAAGTGCTCACTCATCAAGATCACTGTGCACAAATCTGCATTGATGTGAGTTTTAATGTTTAATGTAAGGACATTAAGAAAAACAAACAGAAAGAACATGAATTTTAATTAATAATCCTTCCTATATGCCTGTTACATTCTTGGATGTGTGTTTCTTGAGAGGAGAATGCTGGTGAGATAGCTACAGGTGGGCTCATCCCGGCATGCAGGAAAGCCTGTTATTGTCTCTTCTCTGCAACCTTGTGCTCTAGTGACTGAGAATCCCAGCAGGGCTGGATCAGAGCAGTGCTTCCTCCTGCTCCTGAAGCAGAGCTTTGGCTGTTCTTAACCCATTTTTCCAGCTCAGTGGCTGAGTAAAGCCCCTGTTACATGAAGGTGGTGAGCAGCGGCTTCCCAGTGTGGTAATGAACAGGTTGCACAGTCTTGTCACCTAGAGCTTCTCTGTGGAAAGGTGGAAGCTGCATTTCCAGTGCTAGTGTGACTTTGTGCTGTGACTCCTTAGAAGACTTGCTGCTTTTTGAGTGTCACCTAATGCCCAGAGAACACAGCATACTCCTGTTTGTGCAGGCTTGCTCTATCAGGAGAGTGCTGCACCACATGTACATTATTATTATTATTCTGTATTTTGAATGGTCTGGAAGAGGCTCGTGAGTTGGTTTGGTTCTTTCCTTTGGGATTCCACAGTCTAGATGCTGGAATCTCCTAGTGTCTAATGCTTTGTCACTGGACTCGGCTGTCTACACATCAGTGTGTAGCACCACCTGAGATACTCCAGGCTATCTCCTCCGGCCTCTAGCTGCTACAGAAGGGGTCCTGGAGTTGCTGTTCCCTACCTGCCAGCCTCCTGGGCATCTGGCATCTTGAAGAGCACTAGTCACCTATGCTAAGAAACCAAAACAACCCCCAGGCCTTTGTGTTGTCCTGAGCAATGCATAATGTGCCATTCAAGTCTTCCCCTTTGCTTAAGTGTGGGTAATGATGCTTCCCTGCCTCTACGGAGTGCCAGGAGAGGTAATTAACTGAGTTTATATATGTACAGCATTTTGAAGAGGAAATGTGCCATGGAAGTTATGAAGTGTTATTTCACTAGAAAGTTTGTGATGGTGGCTCCCTAGTGGCAAGCCTGCTGTTCCAATTAAGGGGTAGCCGTGCTGATAACCAAAGCGTTTGTGTAATTAAAACAGTGTCGGCTGGAAAGCTGTCGCATGGAACGTGCAAGATTAAAAGTAACATTCACTTTTAACAGCCCAACTGAGCTAATCTGTCTGCTGCAATTCCCTCACCCTCCACTGCTTGACAAGCTGAGTAAACTGGAAACACGAGGCTCAAAGGAGAGGTTGTGTAAATGTTGAGGAAAGACCTTTGTACCCAGCATGGGGCTTGCAGCCACAAGTTACTACAGCCCTTCTAGAGCACTGGTGCTATTTAAGGTCTGTCCACTACTTTTTTTTCTCCTTTTTAGCTCATTAACATTCACCAAGAGCTGGATTTTAAATATTTCAAGCAGTACAAAAGCCTGTGCGTGTTATTCCAGTGTGTATTTCTAGTGAATTCAATAGATGGTACAGATCCCTCGCTGAACTGGACGAGGAGGTCAACAGCAGATGGCAGTCTGAAAGCAGTGCACACCCCATGCTCTATGTCCCCTCTCACCCATGCACCCCTATACGGGCACGCACTGAAGGAACTGGGCATGGGACAGGAGCAGTCACAGGAGAGGGTGCTCCTGGCAGTGCGGGTGCCAGGGGGATTTCAGACCGGGTTCCTAGCAGCTGCCAGCGCTGCACTAAAATGCTGACGTTGTATTAGTAAGGCTATGATATTGTTTACACCTCTCTTCCTGAAAGGGCAGAGTAGCTTGTAAGAGAAGCCACAGCCCTCCATTTCTGCTCCAAAGGCTGTGTGACCTTTGGCTTAAAACAATCCTGAGGAAACAAGGAGTGTCTGCCAGGCACGGCCATTCCTGCAGCACCTCGCTCAGAGCTCACAGGCCAGGGCTCCCTCATGCCCAGCAGCAATCAGGAGAGTTTCCCCTTCAAAGCAGCCCAACAAGTTGAAACTGGGAGCACAAAGCAGCTAACACGGACAGGCAGGACGGTCATACACAAGACAGGATGGGTGCACACGTGGATCCTGTGGATTCTTGGGTGTTTGCAGAAAAAATAATTCGCTGAGGTCTTCATGGGAGCTGATGCTATAGTACAAAGTGATGACTGCAATCGAACCGAATTGTGGGGTAACCTAGCTGAAGCTTAAAATGTTTTTTAAACTCTTCACAGGATTGTTTTTTTTGACTGGACTTGAATAGTTTATAAAATTTCAAAAGAATATTTTGGTTAAAGTAATAAGAACTGTAATTTGAGGCCTTACTCTCCTGCATGTACGTATTTTAAACTGGCATTGCTCCATCAGCCGTGGTGTGCATACACTCCCTGCCTTGAGCAGTTCATTTGCCCACTTGGATTACAGGCAGAGAAGCGCAACCTCAATCAGCAGCTACACAAAATGGTTGCCCTGGTGTGCCCCCCACCAAGGTGATGGGCACTTCTCCATCTTTGACAGTCTCTGGCAGCCCCTACCTCCTGCTGCTTCTGGGAGAGCAGGGCAGAAGACCATGGACAAGCCCTGGGATTGTGTGCCGGATTCACCGGAGCAAAAATCAGGCCCAGAGGATTTGGGTTTCCGCTCTCATGGGAACACGGGGCAGTTGGCATGGCTGGTGAAGGGCAGACCAAGGTCCTGTGAGTCCTTCACCCTGTTTCTGGCAAACAGGAGTCTGTTGGGGCTGTGCTAGCAGAGCTCCCTGGCACCGTTCCAGCCTCTTGGCCAGTCCCACACCGAGCCTGGAAGCAGTGGAGCAGGAGCTGCTTGAGCTCCAGCATCACAGCCAGCAGTTATCGGGTGTTTGCACTGTCAGGAGGAAAACGGGGGGGGGTGTGTGCATGTGAAGGTACTCGATGGTGGCTTCTGCCAGGGGGCAGAACTGGGACTACAGAGAAAAGCACATTTCAGATTACTGGTGATTAATGTTTTTGTCACAAAAAAAGTGCAAACATTACCTTTGAAACTGGTAAAAGAACATTGTCCAGAAAGGTCATCAGAAAGCATCATACAGCTGTGGTTATGATAATGTTGGGCTGACGATTGGAATTGGTGATCTTAGAGGTCTTTTCCAATCTTAATGCTTCTATGCTCTGATGATTCTGAAAGAAGTTCTTTAAAATTAGAGACTGACAAAATGTTTATTCATTCAAGGAATGTTATTTTGTCCACTGAAAGGCACCTAAATGAGTGCAACCAAAACATTTTGTATGTCTGTATAATTACATATTAAGAAAATATACTTGGAATATCAGCTAGGAAAAAATCAATAAAGCCCAAAGAAAGCCTGTACCTTTTCATGCTATATTTATATTTCATGCTATATATATATGTCATGCTTATTATTCTATCATATATTATATTCATGCTTATTGTTATTTATTTCATGATATATATATGCAATATTTAGTGACCTAATAATGATTTAATTCACAGCGTAGAAATAGAAAATCTTATTCTTAGATTTTTAGCTAGGATTTTATTTGTAAAAGTCCTTATAGTTGTAACTACACTCTTGCCACTTAATACGTAAGTTGCATTGCAAATTCCAGCTCGCATAAACATAAGCCAGAGATAACTTCCAGTGCAGTTTCATTTGGATATACTTTGTAGCGCTCCCTGACACAAACTGTTCTGCGCTCTCTTCGATATTTACTACGTTTACATTTTAGTAGTACAGCAGGTGTCACTACAGTAAAGGGTGAGGTGGGTTGTGTTTTCTATTGTTTGCTTAACTCAGCCGCGTTGTGTAATTCTGGATACACAGTTGTTTGATTCAGTTCAAAACTGCAGTGCAAATGCTAATTAATATGCAATTAAAAAATACCCGAGTGATACACGAGGGCAAACTATCCCATTTTTGCAGTGGGAAATCAAGACTGCCAAACTGAATGCACCTAGGCAGGTGTCCAGAATAACAAGGATGTGTTTTTATTTGGATTTTTAAACACGTGATTACTTCTCTGTGGACACTGGATGGTTGGGGAATGGCAGAGTTCTTCATGAGCAAGAAGCAGAATTCAGCTTGGGTTTGTACAGCTGTCAGTGAAACGAGGCTTCTGAGTGCTGTTTTAATATAAGCATTTAATAAGTTGGAATGCAGCTGCAAAATGCATTAGCCAGGTAGTGTAATATAATTTCCACAGTACCACATAATTAATATTTATGTGACCACTTGGCATCTGTTAGGAAGTTTTTTCCATAGGTCAGCAGACATCTCCAGCCTTGCCAAAAGGACGAAGTGCGCCACAGGAGAAAAAGCCTGCAGACTTTGCACCCAGCGTGCGTGCTGGGAGCCATCGTCCCTCGGGGTTTGTGTGATCTGGAATGCCTTCATAAAGCATGGCCAGAGTAGATTTGCCAGGGCCCAGCCGGGACTCGAGCACAGTGACTGTTGCTGTTGATGGACAGGAGAAAGAATACCCCTTCCACATTCACTTGTAAGCGCCAAGAGGCTTTTTAAAGCCTGCCTGTAGGTGCCTGCAAGGACCGAGCTTTGTCGCTGTTCTGGAAGAGGCTGCAGCATCCATCGAAAGCTGTGTCTACACTGCACCATGCCCAGCCCTGTCGGCACGTTCCCCAGCTTGTCGGCACTGGGGACTCCAAACGGGTGCGTGCACCTGGTGGGACAGTCCCCATACCTTTCCAGAACAGGAGTAATTTAAACCACCTAATGGTCCCCAGCGGGCAGCCCACCGCATCACGTGCCTGTGAACTGCTTGGCTGTGTCAGTCCATCTGCAACTGCAGAGGAGGACAAGGTTACGGCACCCGGCTGCTGGAGAGCAGCACTGCTTCCTGCCTTCATGTGTAGTTATTCCTTAATCTAGACCTGTCGCTATGATCCGGGCTAATTTGCACACTTTTAATAGCAGGGATTTTCTCGCTGGGATCACTCCAGTATAATGTGGTTAAGGAGCAGCTCCACGTGTCTTTATGCCGGGACGTCTGAGGGACAAGGACCTCTGCTGAGGGCAGACTGAGGGAGCTGCTCAGCATGGGTGGGTACAATGCTGCCTCTGCTATGGAGTGACAGGCGCCTCTCCAGACACAGATCCTCGCTGTGAATGTTCACCGCAGCCTCGGTTGGCATGCCTCTGGAGAACAACTGGGCCAGACAGCTTCCAAAAAGTAACCCTTGTGCCTTTTTTACAGCAACTCCCAGCTGCAACTGGTGAGTACCAGCAGTGGCACTGGGATCTGGGCACGCACCAGAGGCATTCCGTGTAGGAACATACTATCCTGCAACGGTGTAATGATCTTGGGCACCTCAATACAGGAAAGATATCGAAGTGCTGGAGCGGGTCCAGAGAAGAGCAATTAAGCTGGTGAAGAGCCTGGAGAATAAGTCTTATAAGGAGTGGCTGAGGGAACTGGGGCTATTTAGTCTGAAGAAAAGAAGGCTGAGGGGAGACCTTCTCACTCTCTACAGCTACCTGAAAGGACATTGTAGAGAGGCAGGCACTGGTCTCTTCTCACAAGTAACTAGTGACAGAACAAGAGGGAATAGCCTCAAGCTGCACCAGGGAAGGTTTAAACTGGACACTAGGAAAATTTTTTCACTGGAAGGGTTGTCAGGCACTGAACAGGCTGCCCAGGGAGGTGGTTGAGTCACCATCCCTGGATGTGTTTAAAAGCCATATAAATGTGGTTCTTGGGGATATGGCTTAGTGGTGAACCTGGCAAAGTAGGGTTAATGATTGGACTCAATGATCTTAAAGTTCTTTTCCAATCCAGATGATTCTATGATCAACAGCAGCCTGTTTGCTTCAGGATGTGGAAGGCCACTTCCAGGGCACTAGTCCAGGATGTGCAATTTTCATTCTCTCTGAGTTCCTCTCTTGTTTCAGAAATGGGTGGGCATTGCCCTCTGGCATCCCTGTCTTCTGGCAGTGCCTGGCATACACCAACTGGGGTTACCACAGCTCAGAGCTGGTGAGTATCTTGAAGCAACTGCCATTGAGAGGCATGCAAAACCAGCTGCTGCCTAGTTTCCCCTGGAGCTGTTGGCTAGTCATGACATCCAGAGCACTGTAATTGTGTTCTGGAGAAACAGCAATCACAGCAGCTATTCCTGGGTCACTGTGGGGACACTTGTCTTCACCCTGCATTCTGTTGGAGGAGCAATCACTGCCACCATGGTGGGTTTGCTCCACTATGCTGTGGGAACTTACAGTGGAGGCTATTTGTGTTCAGCTGTGTCAGCTGCATCACAGAATCAAATCCAACCTGATTCCTAGACCTATCAAAACCCACTAAACTATGTCCGTAAGCACAACATCTAACTGGCTCTTAAACACTTCCAGGGATGGTGACTCCACCACCTCCCTGGGCAGGCCATTCCAA
>WTSP01018925.1:0-16021 GCA_025331215.1 Actenoides lindsayi | reverse complement strand
AGCCCCTCCGGTCACGCCCATGGGCGGGCCCGGGCGCGGCGCGGTCCGGCCCGCCCCACCCCGCTGCAGGGAGGATGGGGGAGCCGCGGAGGCCGGTGAACGGCAGCGGCCCGGCGACGCCATGACCGGCGAGAAGAAGAAAAAGAAGCGGCTCAACCGCAGCGTCCTGCTGGCCAAGAAGATCGTCATCCGGGACGGGGCCGGCGTGAGCGTGGGGGCCATGGGTTATGCGGGGGACAGGCGTGAGCGCGGGAGGCTTCGGGAGAGGGAGCGGGGCCTCCGGGGCCGGGCGGGAGAGAGGGGCCCGGTGGGACGAGAGTACAGGTTGGGAGGGGTGCGGCCGTCGGTGCTGAGTTCCGGGGCAGGTGGGGGGTGCGGGGTCTGGGACTTGGGTTAGGGCGGCGGGTGCCGGGGTCGGTGGGAACTGGGGCGTGGGTTGGAGGGGGCTCTGGAGCAGCCGGGTCCAGTGGAGGGGTTCCCGCCCATGGCGGAGGGGTGGGGGGAACTAGATGATCGTTAAGATCCCTTCCAACCCAAACCGTTCCATGATACCAGGAGGAGCATGGCTCTGCCCTTGTTCAGGGGTGCCCCGTTGTCATCCTCCTGGTGGACTCCTCAGCGCGGAGGAGCCGCTGGTGGGGTTACCATGTACCCCCAAAGGGAGACCAGCTCCCCTAAATTAAGGGCTCTAATGCAATAAGGTGGTTGTTAAGTAGATGGAGTGATGCTAGGTTGTGAACAGGTCTCATCTGGACCCACTCTGTAAGCAGAGACTGGCTGTTAATTTGTTTTGTTTTCATTTGGGTTCCAACCCCTTAGAAAAGAGGGGTTCCAAACCCTACCATTCTATGATTCAGTGATTATATGATTCTGGTTTGTTTTTTTAAGCAAACTTTGCCTGTCTGCGGGAGACACTTTTCATAGAGGCTGCAAACATAGCGTGTCAGCAGCAGCAGGTCTCTCACTGTGTTCTCTTGGATTTCAAATAACTTACAGCTGGATTAGGTACCTGAAAAGTGTTTTTTTTTTTCCTCTCAAAACCTGGGAGGATGTGTCTGGGTAACAGATTGCTCTTCATGTGCCCGGTTTCTCGAGCTGCTGTCCCTGCGAAGCTCTCCACAGCGGATGCTGAAGGCAGGATACTGCTACAGGACTGGTTTGTTAGGTGATTTTTATCTCAAGACCACGGTGTAGAGATGTTAGTGAGCCATGAAGAAACAAATACAAAAACCTGTTCTCACAGCCTGGAAGAAATGCCTGTGGATTTGAGGTTTCCTGGTACCAACTGCAGGATCCTTTTGGGATGTAAGATTTGTGCAGCTGAAGGGAGTTTTTTGACTTCTGGATCCTCTGGAGTTGGTGGAATTGCAGTTGTTTCAGGTGGCTTTGTGAATAATGTATCGGGGCTCCACTGCACCTCTTGGTGGGTTCAGAGCGTGTGGTTTGCTGAGATAAGAGCCGGGTTCCTGGGGAACAGCCACTGTGAGCTGCTAAACATTGGGCCTGTGCGGTTCCCTCATGCAATTCATCTGAAACTTGGGTGCTTTTCCTCCTGTTCCTTGCCATTCGTTTTCCCTGAGAGTTTGTGACTTCACAGGCGTGTCCTGTGTGGCAGGAAGGGACCTGGGTGAGCAGCTGAGATTTGGTGCTTCAAGGAGCAATGGAACAAACACTGCCCTGATGAAAGCACCTGAAGAAATCTGTACGGAAGGAAAGATAATAGCTTTTTATTGCTCTTACTGCTCGTGACACCTCCCTGAAAGGAGTTGGTAGAGAAGCTGGTGCTGGTCTCTTCTCCCAAGGAACAAGCCACAGGATTAGAGGAAATGGCCTCAAGTTGCCCTAGGGCGGTTTTAAGTTGGAGCTGAGGAACAATTTCTTCCCCTCTAAGGTTGTCCAGGGCTGTCCCAGGCTGCCCAGGGCAGTGGTGTAGTCCCCATAATCCCTGGAGGGGTTTCAAAGCTGTGGAGATGTGGTGCTGAGGGCATGAGTTAGTGGTGGACTTGCTGATGATTCTATAATCTTGAAAGTCTTTTCTGACCTAAGTGATTCTATAAGGTCTGGAGGTGTGGGGGGTTTTAACAGCTGATCCAAGGACTGTGCCTTTCCCTCTGGGCAGGGTAGGTGGAGTTGGTTCTGAGGAGTAAAACTGCCTTCCCAAAGCCCTGGAGTCTTCTCCAGAGTGTTGCATGTACCGCTGTGCACCCAGAGACTTGAGGTGGTGTTTCCACATCCTTAAGGTGAAGATAGAAAGGATGAGAAATTTGGTGACGTTTAGAGAAAGCTTAATGGCATCAAAGATATTAATTCTTGGACAAAAACTTGAAAACAGTGTTGCAGGAGAGGCTGCGCTGGTAGACCCTGGACAGAAGGTACTGCAGGGCAGTGCCGCGTCACCTCGGGAACGTCTGAGATCAGGGTTGGGTTTCCAGCCCGACTACCCCAGATTCTCATTGGCAGAGTTCTGCTTTGCAGCGACAGGGGATTGGAGAGCCCAGTGTGTACCACGCCGTGGTGGTGATCTTCCTGGAGTTCTTTGCCTGGGGGTTGCTGACCACGCCGATGCTCACGGTGAGTAGGTGGCCCTGGGGACAAAACTGGCTCCTGTAGACTAGAGCCCACCTTGGGCTGGTGAGGGTAAAGGTCTTGACATGGACCTGGGGAGCGTAGGAAGTAGAAACCAAGATGTTATGATTTCTACCTGAAAAAGCTGGAGCTATAGTAATTTTTTACGGAGTTGGGTGATTATTTTCCTAATTTTTGTAGCTTAACTTGGAGCCAAAGTGTGAGTTTGACTTTTGAAAGCTTTTGGAGGTACCCCACCACCCTGCCTCTGTGCTCTTGGGAGCTTAATGAAAGTTGTGCAAAACGTTGACTTTTGATCCAGAAGCTGCACCTTTTACCCCACACTGACATACTTAGTGATAAAGAAGTTTTTTGTTGAGCTACCTCCTTTGTTGTCTGAGATGTCACAGCACAGATGATGATTTTCCTGGCAGTTACTCCCTACACCAAGTCACACTCGTTCCATGGGAGTTGTACTGAACGTGGGCAACAAAGGAGAGTTCCGTGGAAGTTGCTAATTCTGGGGTTTTGTTTGTTGGTTGTTTTTTGTGTTTTTTTTTGTTGTTGTTGTTTTCATTTTTTGTTTTGCTTTTGTGTTGGGGTTTTTTGTTTTGTTTTTTCCTCCCCTAGGTGTTACACCAGACTTTTCCTCAACATACATTCTTGATGAACGGCCTGATTCATGGAGTCAAGGTAACGAATATTCCTTCCAGCCGCTATCATCTGCGTCATTTGCTGGTGTCACCTGGTGTTTGACAGCTAAATATTTCCCTTTGGGGTGCTCCTGGCAAAGCGCATGCCAAGTGAAGAATTGACAGAGCAGAGGCATCGGGTTGTTGATTTTACTGAGCGGTGTTAACAACGTGCTGCCTGTCAGCGTGGGCTTGGGGCCGTAACGGTCATGTGTTTGGGCTGAAAATGCTCTAATCAGCGTCAGATCAGCCCTCTCTCCATATCCTGGAGCGTAACAAAGTGAAAAATCAATGACAGCTGAGCTTAACACTACTAGGAGTTGAAACAAAGAGGGTGCTTGTGAGGTCTCCCCAAACAGAGGTGGGGAGAGCGCTGTGGTGCAGTGAGTTTGGACCAAACCAGTGTTTCCAGAGCAGAACTGAAGGCAGTTAGAGCAAACCAGCAGTAGCCATGTGTTCTGACTCGAAAATGGGGCAAAACAGATCATTTGGCCCTGGCAAGAGGATCTCAGGACACGGCCCCAAAGGGGTTTGCCTCCGTGTGAGTTGGGCCCTCCTGTATACACTTAAGGGCTCTTCTTGACCTGTCTCAGGGTCTGAAAGACGTTAAAGGCTTTGAATGATTGTGCTTGATGGCCTTGGCATCTCCTTGGCTCTGTCTCGTCTGCAGCTCCAAGAGAACCCTTTCCCTCAAGCTGCAGCAGATGTTGATGGGATGGAGCTATGCCAGCACCGTTTGAGGTCCTGGCAGGGCAGCTCCCACTTCGTGGGGAAGACCAAGGGCTGCAGGCCCAGCGGTTGCAGGGAACAGGAAGGAACTGGAGTGTTGAACTGGGTTTTTTAGCAGTACCTGCTGGCTGAGGATTATTTTTTTTCCTCCTTAAAAGGATGCGAGTGGTTTAACAAACTGTTCTGTACCGGTAATACCGCCTGTTCATAGGCAATGAGAAGGGATTGTCTCCTTGCATCTTTATCTTGAGATAAATGTTGCCAAAACCTCTTGCTACTGACAATCAGAATTTGACTGAAGGGTTTCTCCCTGTCATTTTGTCTGTCTTAGGGTTTGCTTTCTTTTCTAAGTGCCCCACTGATTGGTGCTCTCTCTGATGTCTGGGGCAGGAAATCCTTCCTTCTCCTCACTGTCTTCTTCACGTGTGCGCCAATTCCCCTTATGAAGATCAGTCCATGGTGAGTTTACTCTGGTTGATTATAACCGAGGGGCTCTGAGGAGAAGAACAAGTGGGAGGCTGGATCGTGGGGGCTCTGTGGGTGTTGCATTTGAGGATGAGGTGGAAGCGTCCATCTAGTGGAGAAGAATGCTCAACCCAGAGACTCACTGACGTGGCTGGTTCTGCTGGAGGGTTCAGCGTCAGGACTTTTTAGTCTCTTTCCTCTCCTGATGCCTGTTTTCTTGTCAGGTGCATTGTCACTGTTAGGGCACATTTTAGCTGGAGTGGGGAGGAGATAAGTTTCCTTTATGTGTGTGGGAAATAAGTGATAAAACTTTGTGGGCCACCCGGCTGAAGCTCAGTGTTCCTGGGCACTTTCTGGGGCAACAAAGTCAGACAGAGCAAAGGGGGAGAATAAGGGAGAGGTTCTAATCCAGCAGCTGTGGACTGCCACGTGGTCTCACTCTCTGACTATCCCCTACAATGCCCGTTTCAGGTGGTACTTCGCTGTCATTTCCATGTCTGGAGTCTTTGCTGTCACCTTTTCTGTGATTTTTGCCTATGTTGCTGATATTACCCAGGAGCATGAGCGCAGCACGGCCTACGGCTTGGTAAGGAGCCGAGAAACTGCCTTGTCTCTTGGAAGGAATGTTTGGGGTTTTGCAGGTAGGAAAGGTATGAAATTAGGGTGGGAGATTTATTGACAAGCCTAGGGATGGTACCAGTGAAAAGGTACCAGCGTTAGGCGCTTTGCCAACGATATTTTCCCTGATCTTCTGCATGTGATTTAGCTCCAGGGTGAGGACTGGTTTCTCTGCAGTCTGAATACTGGCTGACTCGTTGCTCCAAGCAAAACCAGCCTGGTCTGTGAGTGTCTGTGCACCAGGCGAGGGGCTGGCAGCGATGCTGGTGGGCTGTGATTGGGCCCTTTCTATAGGTTACTAAAAATAATGTATGGGAGGTGTTAGGATAGCTCTGATTTCCCTTTGCTAGAGCTTAGCCTATGTTGCCCCAAGAGAACCCATCATCTTGGTGTCTACAGGAGTCCCATTGGAGATGGCAAAACTAGAAGCCTTGAGTTACTCAGGAGGAGAAAACAGACTCTAGAAGAGGCCATGTTAACACTTTGTGCTTCCAGGTGTCAGCCACCTTTGCTGCCAGTCTGGTCACGAGCCCGGCAATAGGAGCGTACCTTTCCCAAGCCTATGGCGACACACTGGTGGTTGTGCTGGCTTCAGGGGTTGCTTTGCTGGATATTGGTTTCATCCTGCTGGCTGTGCCAGAGTCTCTGCCAGAGGAGATGCGCCCGGTCTCTTGGGGAGCTCCGATCTCCTGGGAACAAGCAGATCCATTTGCTGTAAGTCATCTTGCTGCTGATTTCTCTCAAGAGGAAGATCATTCCACAAAAGGTGGTGGATGCATGGCTTAGATTAACCCCGTCGAAGGTGCAGGGTTTGGCTGATGACAGACTGCACCCATTGAGAGATGGTTGGCAGCTTCTTACCAATGTCATATAGCTACAGACCAGCTGAAAGCAGGTCCAGGTGCCCTGAAGCAAGATCAGCTCTGGGTGGAAATGTGCCAGTTGTTTGAATATCAGTTCCAATACTTAGCCATAGAACTGTGTCAGGAGAAGGCTTTCACGTTCCTGGCTTCTCAGGACTGTTACTAGTGATGAAGAGCTTTGTACAGCTTCACCTCACCTTTGCTTGCTAGGAAGGTTATTTGGGCTCTCTGAGGAAAACCCAATTCTGATCAAAAGTACTTGACTATAAATCTGAGAAACAGAAAGGTAAAAATTCCTCATTCTGAAGGCTGATGCCATCATACACCTGGTCTGGTTTCATCCAAGCATTCATTTCTTAGGTAGAAGATGGTGACTTGGTTTTGCTGTTTCTGTACCTGGAGAATATTTAATGATTTTAACTCTGGGAATTTTTTTTTTCCACATTTTTTTTCATTCCTTACAGTCCTTGCGGAAAGTGGGTCAGGATTCCACAGTGCTGCTCATCTGTATCACCGTCTTTCTCTCCTACCTTCCCGAAGCCGGCCAGTACTCCAGCTTTTTCCTGTACCTGCGACAGGTCAGTCTTGCCAGGAGGGAAGCTTATGAAGGCAGGATATCCCAGCCTGCAGATATTCTTTGAGTTGCACATCCTGAGGGAGCTGATCTTGGCCATTTCACTCCTATGGCAGCAGCGAGGTGGTGGGAGGTTCGGACGATTCATGTTTATGCACCTGACAAGCACTGTCAGTAGACGTTGCTGAGACCAATGGGGTGACTTGTCTCAAATGGGGTGACTTGTCTCAAATCTCCTGCCTGAAAAGTCCTTTTCTGGTGTTTTCACAGGTCATTGGTTTTTCCTCAGAGACTGTGGCAGCCTTTATTGGTGTAGTTGGAATCCTCTCTATACTGGCTCAGGTGAGGAGCGGTTTCTCTGGGTATAAAACCATCCAAAATTGATGCTAATGAGGGGTTGTGAGTTGTCAGAATCCCTGTGGCCACATGGGCATCATCAGGCTCGTGCATGGCTACCAGTAGCCCCTCTTTCTTGTCTCTTGCATGTTGCTGTTTGTCAAATAACAAGCTGCAGTGAGCTGGGGGGTGGCCTGCTGTTGCTCTGTGAAACCCCACAGATGGCATTCTGATTGCAGGGATGGGCATGTGCTGGTTTCTGTCTGGGTTACAAAAACGGGAGTATGTGGGGGGTGTGCACAGTGGCCAGTCTCACAGAAGCTTGAGGTCTCTTGGCTTCCCAACATCTTCCTCTCTGGTGCCCTCATCTTGCTTTGCACTTATTTTGAAAGTTTTTCTTTCCAGACAGTTGTGTTGGGAATTCTCATGCGTTCGATAGGAAATAAAAACACCATCCTCTTGGGACTGGGCTTCCAGATCCTGCAGCTTGCCTGGTACGGCTTTGGATCGCAGCCTTGGTAAGAGTTTGCCCACATTTGTCTTCTGGCATCAGCAGGTTTCTCCCACTGCGGCGGTTCTGCGGCTGAAGGCGATGCCATGGTGCTGGTTTGCGCTGGCTCTCGGCACCCCTCCTCCTAACCATGGCCTCTTTCTCTCCCAGGATGATGTGGGCAGCGGGAGCTGTGGCTGCCATGTCCAGCATCACCTTCCCGGCCATCAGTGCCATGGTGTCTCGGAATGCGGACCCTGACCAACAGGGTGAGTCCCTTGGGATTTGTCCAGTGGTTGCTGGAACTGACAAATGTTGCAATTCTGGGTCATGGTGGTGGCAGGGTTGGCAGGAGCGGCAGTGGTGGTGGGGGGGTGGTGCCAGCCGTGAGGTGTCATTTTATTCTTGGTCATTTTGACGCTTTTGGCTTTGACTGTAGCTGATGCTTTAGGAGGGTATTCTTAAACACTGCACGCAGGTGTCCCATGATGCCTGGCCTAAGTAGAAGGGCAATTGCTGCTTCATCTTTTGCCTGCTTCATGGTTTGACCCTGAACCTTCAGACTTGGCTGCCTTAAATTCCAGTCCAGTTGGACATCGCTGCTTCCCATGTCTGTGTTCTTTTTATTCTCCACAGTCGTGAGCCCAGAGTTACTGATTTTTGTAAAACCCAAAACTGAGCGAAGCTCATCACCAGCTAAAAACATCATCTGTAGTGTGTGTCAGTCAATACCTGAGTGTTTGGTCCTGTCTCTAAACCCATGAGCATCCTGGAATGCAAGAGGGTTCTGCAGAAAGCTGGAGCATTGTCTTCCTTTCCTGGCTGTCCCCAGGTGTGGTGCAGGGAATGATCACTGGGATTCGGGGGCTGTGCAACGGCCTAGGGCCAGCGCTCTATGGCTTTGTCTTCTATCTCTTCCACGTGGAGTTGAATGAGATGGCTGAGGTGGAAACTTTGGGTAAGGCCTCCAGACCCAACATGGCCAACCCTACAGACGAGGTAACCTAATATTTGTTATGGTTCTGTGTGCTGGGCTGCTACTGGCCTGCACTTGAGCCTTAAAAATGGTTCCTCTGTTTTTCCCTACAGAGCAGCATTATCCCAGGGCCTCCATTCCTGTTTGGGGCCTGCTCTGTGCTGCTGTCACTCCTGGTGGCCTTGTTCATCCCCGAGCACAACCTCACGCTGAGGTCAGGCAGCCACAAGAAGCACAGTAACGGAGCCCAGACCCATGCCCACAGCCCACAGACCAGTGGGTCAGATGGCAAGGAGCCTCTTCTCGAGGACAGCAGCGTGTGAGGTTGGGAGAACAGGACCTGGCTTGCATCGCAGCTCCAGACTGAGGATGGACTCAAGACAGTGGGAGTGGGGAGAGTGGGTGAGGGGAGAGAAGAACGAGGTGACGGTGCACCACTAACAGCCAGCGAGAAGGGACCAGGATTCCCTTCAAGCCAAATACACCCAGCTGGTGCAGAAAGGGAGTTTTATCATCTGGTGACGGTGGAGCAGGGTGATACTGAAGTGCTCCACGGGAAGGGGTCATTGGTTGAAGAAAAGCTGGTCCTTGATACTGAACTTCTTGGTGTCACCCGCCAAACGCTCAACTCACCAGTTGGAGCTCTCACTGGCTGTGCTCTGATGTGAGCTAACCGAGCTGCCAGCCAGAATGAACGAGGCATCTGTCACATGCCCCATCCCCTAATGTTACTGGGATGTGCTGCTTGATGGGCTTGTCCTGAGAAATGGCTTGGCAGCGTCCTGCGGCTGTGGTGACGTATGGTGTGTGCAGGCATGAGGAATGGGTCATGCGGCCGCTGTGAGCGGATCCTCGCTGCTTGAGGGTCTGGTGGATTTTGTCCATTCTGCCCCAAGAGAAACTGAGACCAAAAAAAACCATAACCCAAATCTACTGGCTTCATGTTCTGATGAAGAAAAATGGATGTTACACTGCAGCTGGCCCAGGGGAGGATGGGCAGATGAGAGAAGGCTGAGCACATGAATTGTGAGCGTTTAGATGGTCAGCACTGTTTGTGTTCATTTGTTTGGGGTTTGGTTTTGTTGGGTTTTTTGTTTGTGTTTTTGTTTTGTTTTTTTTTTAATACTGATGTTACATTTGTCCATTGCTACCTCCATAGGTAGTAGGTAGAGGGATTTTTTCCAGGAATCTTTTTCTGGGACCATAAGGATTGTTTAGAAAACACCAGTTCTCTGAGAGGTTGGAGGAACAACTAAGCTCTGCGAAGCACTTTGAACAAGAGTAATTTCCTGAGAGAAAGGTCAAAGAAACAGCTGTTTATCTCAAGCACTTTTCTAAAGCATGTTGATTTTTCCCCAGGCTCTTGCCATCTGATATTAAAACAAGATAATGACTGTAGCTTGTTTTCTTTCAGTCCAAGAGATCCCGATGGTTACAATTGCCATGGATTGGAACCTGCAGGTTTGGATCCCATGTAGCACTTCCAAGCCTGCTGGGATGGCTTTTTTTTTCGTTGGGAAATGGAATTGCAACCTCTACTGTGGGGTTCGGCTTTGTTTAGAGAGAGCAGCAGGTACGTGAGATGGGGTTTTGTGCAAGAAGCCAAGACAAACATGCAGGGAATGCTTAGCTGGTTGTAGATATGTAGGGATGTGGCAGAGGGCAGGAAACAATTGTTCTCGCTTGAGTCGGATCAGAAAGAATGGCCTTGAGTGGTGACTGGAAAGGTAACGACCAAACAGAGAATACTGAAGAAATTAGTTGTTAAGGGAATTAATTGAGGATACAGTGGCCAAAACCAGTCCTGTCTCAGAGTGGGCTCTGTGCAGCAGCTGGGATCCCTTCTCTGTCGGTTTGGGATATCGTGGGCCTTTACAAAGGCGTTGTCATGGCTTGCGCTGTGCCTGTGCAGCAGTGACCACTGCCTTTACTGGAAACACCAGCCAGATGACCCTGGCAAGCTCAGTCCCTGACCCACAGTTGGCAGAGGCAGAAGAGAACCCTGTCCAGCCTGGCCTGGCCCTGGCAGTGTGAGGGATCCAGTGGCTGACTGGGCTGGTGAGCAGTGGCTTTGGGCACATCCAGAGCAGCGCTTTCCTGCAGGTCTCTTACACCCCTGTCAGACACTTGACAGCTCAGAACCACTGCCTGCCTAGACTGGGCTGGACTGATAATGTCTGTTTACCAATTTCCTGGACCAGTTAGTTGTGGGAGGTGGACAGTTCAGTGAAATAACAAAGTTTGTTTTGCATTAATCCAGCCCAGTATGCAGACCCTGTAACGGGAAGTGTAAGAGCAGATGATTAGCCGTGCAGAGTGCGGTTGCCGCGGGCACTGGGAGTGTGGGGTCTCGCTGCTGGGCAGGAGAACAGAGCCAGCAGAAAGTCAAGCAGAAAGACCTGTGGTGACTCTGGTTTCCCCAAGCTCCTCGAAGGGATGCTCCAAATTCCCAGACGTTACTGGGCTGGGCTGTCCTGTGCACAGCAAGCTCCTTTCCTGAAGGAAATTCAGTCACTTAAAAGTTGCAGGCAGCAGCCCTGACTCTATTGCTTGCAAAAATGCCTGCCTTTTTTTTTTTTTTTTTTTTCCTTTGATGGGGGCTTTACCAAGTGCATCTGGTGATTCATTTATTGACGCTACATTAACATGAACATGAAGTAGATTTGTCCCTCACATGCAAAGTGAAACGAAACACCGACTTGTTACCTCCTTTGCACTGAGGCGCTCAGAGCTTCACGGGTAGAATAGAGCAGAATGGTACGAAAAAGACAAGCATAATTTATATGATATAAAGTATATAGAGATATATTTTTAAAAGTCCTTTCCTTTATTGAATAGTTTATTGAAACCGGTGCATTCCCAGTCCCATTCCCTCTCCTCTCCGCCATTGCCTGTGGCATCTCAGCCTCTCCTGCCCTTCAGGCCACAGAATTATTGCGGTGAGCTCCCCGTGGCCGCTGTGACCACCACGCAACACCTGAGTTCCCAGCAGTGACATCTCCCAGCTCATGAGTAGTGGACTGGGACTGGTTTGGTCGCTTTGTCAGCCCCTGAGCTGGGGAGTGGGCGATGCTGCTGGTTGGGGGGAGGGGGGGATTACAGTGTTGCTGCAGGCACCGTTATCAGTGTGAAGGTGATGTGGGCATCGGTGCCTCACTGTGCCCATGCACGGGGCTCCCTGTGGGGCAGGGCTGTTTGCCGTCCCCAGAGCCAAAGTTTGTCTTGGCACCAGGATTCCTTCCCATGGTTCTGGAGTTCCTCTCACCAGGTATGGTGGGGGCTCAGCCCCAGGTAACCCCCCTCCCCATTGGCATAGGGATGTGACCCACCCACCATTCTGCCTTTTAAGTGACAGAGGAGGACTTGGGCCAAGCGGTGACAGAACTGGAATCACCAGACCTGAATGAAGAATGTCTCATTCTGAAAGGCTGGTAATTTCACAGCGACCCTTGTGGAGATGGGAAAATCTGTACAAAGCATTCGGCCAGTTTTGCCAGTTTTTTTGTTACTTTGTATGAAAATGCAACTTTTTTAAAAGAGCCTTTTCTTAAAATCCCCTTAATCTGGTGGATAGGGCCTGAGCCTGGCTGTCTACCATCGCTATGCCCACAGTCTGTCTGCAGTGACTTATTCATGTGGATAACAGCAGTGCCCCAAATAAGGCAAAAATTGGCTTAATTGCCCTTCTCCTGCAGTTCCATTACTCATGGCAGCAGCTCAAGCAAGTTTAAATCAGCCGCATCGTGTTAAAAACCCGCCACGTTAAACCATTGCTTTCTCTTCTACAAAAGAGGAACTTTTTACTTCACTAGTTTTTATTCTTTTCTCTGTACTCGAACCCTTGATTATCTTGGGGAAGCGTGGGCACATGGCAACCCATGTTGGCTGAAGGATGGCAGCACCTCCATGTTTACTATCACTTGTGTTTCTGTACCTCCGTTTTTTGTTTGGGTTTTTGTTTTGTTTTTAAGCTAACAATGAAATGTATTTATTTCAGTTCAGGTTGTGTTCAGAACAGGTTCATCTCTCCCTCTGATGGATTATTTATTAAACTGCTGCTTTCCCGTTGTGTTGAAGTTTTCTCTCCTTTGGCTTTCTCCTTCGTTTTCCAATGGGTGCCCCGAGCTTCTGCCTGGTGTGTCTCAACCCATGCGAATCATGCTGAAGAGGCTGTGTGTCAGGCCTTGTACGTTGACCTGTCTCCAACAGGCACAAGCTCTCAAGTTATTTCTGGAAACTCCTGAAAACTATTATAGAGCCAAAAGTACGTGGAATCAATTGGCATTCGCCCTTGACCCTCAAATAGTCATCTGGGGTTCCACAGGAATGTTATGATAGCGGTGCCTTAACAGCTCGAACTCCTCTGGTGCTGAAGCATAAAACACTTTGAGCTGTGACTTGGCTGCTGGTCACACTGGGTGAGGGCTGAGGGCTCCTGGAAGCTGTTTTCGGGCAGTTTGTGCAGGGCAATATTCATCACAGAATCAGAGAATGGACAAGATGAGGCCAAGCAGGGAGGAGCCACTTTGGAGGAGCGAGTGGGGTCAGTGTCGCTGGGCCATAGTCGCCTTGCTGGCCCCAGTCCAAGGAGCCAGTCCCCACGTCAGGTCCCCAGCTCCCATATCCCTACCACCTGGAAGGGCTGGTTTCACCATCCCAGACTCTTGTCTTCCAGACAGGCTTTATTTAGATTTTATCTTGCTCGTTTAAACACTTGTGGTGGCTGAGGAGGGTACTAAGTGAACAATATAATCACCGGAAGTATAAATGACATCCAAGGCAGCTCTTGGATGGGTTCTGGTGTTTGATGGCTGATGGCCGGTAATGAGCTGGAAACACAAGCCAGCCATTGTACAATATGTTGCCTTTTGTATTTATTTCCTATGGACGTCAGCTTATTTTTATTCTATCTTTTTCATCTTTAGCTGTAAAAGAACCCTCGTCTTTTCTCGCTTTGCATCACTGGAGATAAAAAGAGGGTCTTTTGGTACAGTGTGTTGTTGGCTGTCCTCTCCTTGGCGCGGTGGTTGTTCGGGCAGCTCAGGTCACCCGGCATCGCTGGGACTGGGATGTCACTGCGTGAGGGGCAAAAGCTGGTGTGGGGGGACAAGCCTCCCTGGGGTGAGATTCTCTGTGTTTTGTACCATGCAGAAAACTTGAATCTTGTTCCAGTTGTCCTCATTAGCACCTACTCCAGCCCTGTCATTTCTGGTGATGACAGCTGGGGGCTACACCCAGACCTACGGGGCTCCGGCATTGCCAGTGGTGGTGCAGGGCCATCCTGTGCCTGGGGTATCCTGTGCTGAGGGTATCCTGTGTTGGGGGCCAGTGTTCGTCCTGCTGTGGTTTGTTTCTCCCTGCTAAACTGTTTTGTTTCCCGAGCAACAGCTCTGGAGCAAGCACCACCTGGCAGAGCCCCCTGCTCCTGCCCCTCAGGAGGAAGCACCATAGGCTTCCAGGAAAACTTTTGGGCCTTCCAATTCTTGAAAATCATCATTCCCTTAGCTCTGACCCCAAAAGTTTCGTGTTGGGTGGAAAACTGTCCTGGTGCTGAAGTTTGCTTTTTCCACCCCGTGTCTGCAACCTGTTGATCCCTCTTGGTCATGTTTGGGGCAGGGGGAACAGCCTGCGTAACCCCTTGGATGGGTGGCAGGGCCTCAAAGTCCCCTGAGCCAGGGGTGCAGCAGGAACTGCGGGGCAGGCTCAGGGTCAAACCTGCCTTGGGTTCTCCGAGCTTGGACTGGGTAATGGTGCTGTTAGAGCTGGACCTTGTGGAGCTGGAGATTTAGCAGGTTTCCGTAATTCCGATTTCCTCTGTGATCTGTGTTGCCCAATTCCCCTGTGGAGCTCCCGGGCACTCGTCAAGCCCTGAACCAGGGGAAGTGCATCACAAGGTGCTGGACTTGCCCCAGCAGAAACCTGCACCAGACCCTGGCCAAGGGTGGCTTCCCGGGCTTGGATAATTTATTTTTTCAACTGCATTTTGTCCCTTTTGCCCCCAAATCCTGTAGCAATAAGCATGGCATGTGAGGATGGTGTTTCCCTTCTTTGCACTCTCTCTTGGTGACATTATGAAGCGATCCTTCCCAGAATGAAGTCACTCAGTGCTCGGTGTTGCCCCACCTCCAAACCGCTGTGGGTGCACAGCTGGGGAAGCCCTGACTGGTCCTTCCTGGAGCTTGCCTGTGGCCATTGCTCACCTATTGCCCATGGAGAGACTGGCAAAGCCTCGTGCTGTGGATCTGGGCCGCGGGAGTGGGATGGGGAGGCCAAACCCTGGTCCTGTGTGCGCATCCTCGGGCATCACAGGCTCGATGCCGGGAAGAGCCGGGTCAGTGCCGGGAGCAGCCCTGGCTTGTCCCATGCCAGGGCGGGGCTGGGGGCTCCTGTAGCCGCCAGAAACTCCAGGAAGTGCCTCTGTTAACGCAGGATGGAAGGAACAAAAACCCCAGAGCCATTAATCACTCGGCTTCGGCTGAATGTGCATATTTGATGGCAGCTGTTTACAGAGCACTTCCCTTGCTCCAAGGACTGCTGGACCATCAGAACATTAATTACTTGGCCTCCCGAAAGGATGCACGACGTGCCCAGAGCTGCCTCTCCAGAGAGTTCCTAGATGGGAAATGGTCAGATCCTGTGCCAACTTTCCCCCTCTGCAACAGGAGGTGTGGGGCTGCACACGTCCCCTCCCTCATCCCTTTGGCATCTTCCCTGGCCTTGGTCGCAGTCCAGTGGGATGGGATAGGGGGGAACTGGGCCCGTCCCTTCCCAGGGATTTGGGTAGGAGTGAGGAAGTCATGCCAGACCTGCTATGAGACAGGACAGGCGCTGAGGCTGTGCCGGGGCTTGGAGCTAAGATAACACAGGGTAATCATCAGGTTCCGCTAGTAACACTTTCTCCATCTATAACATAAACTCGATCCTCCCAGCAGCACCTATTTTCATCCTCAGAAACACCCTGTTCTGGGAATAAATGCGATTTGGGCTGCCCACTGGGGTGGTGGGAGTCCCTGCACCATGTGGAGATGTTTCAGGCCAAGGGCTTTCCCAGCACAGCCCTTGGCTGCGGAGCTGGGTGTTGTGAGAGATCTGAACTTGGAAGAAAATCAGTACCCTCCCTCTGGAAATACCCCCTGGGCTGGAAAGTCCAAGCCCCTGGGGCCGGTGCTTGTAGGGGCGGTCCCTGCAGAGCTTAAGAAGGGCTGAGGATGGGGCTGGCGCCCAGAAGGAGACAGCCCCGGCTGGTGGCGTTCGCTCGCTGGAAGGAGGGAAGGAAGGAAAGAAGGAAAATCAGTCCCTGCTGCTGCCTTGCCCTGCCACTGGCTCTGCGGGTGATGGAGCCGGCTCCTCTTCTCCTCCTCCTGGGCTTGCTGTGGGGCTGCAACGGTGAGTGCCATGGGGGCCAAAAGCCATTCCGATCCCTTAGCCCGCTGCTTTCTTCTCTTTGCCATGTGGCACCATGGGCAAACGCGGCCCCAGGTTCCCCCCACTGCTGAGCCCCAAAGGTCGCCCATTGCCATGTGTGTCACTGCTGCTGGGCTCCTTTTCTGGAGGCCCACTGCCAGAACAGCAGCAACGCTGCTGAAGGATGAGAACTCGGGGGGGGGGGGGGGGGGGGGGGGGTTTTTTCCCCCAAGAAAGGGGCGGAGGACCCCCGAGGGGGGGGGTGGGGGGCAAGGGAGGGGGGGGGGACTGCGGCGGCGGGTGCCAGAG